>JAPYYT010000842.1:0-36903 GCA_030522565.1 Ceratosolen corneri | reverse complement strand
CCCCCCCGCTCGCTCTCTCTCTCTCTCACTCTCTCTCCCCCTCTCTCACTCTCTCTCACCCTCTCTCTCACTCTCTCTCTCTCTCTTTCTCTCTCTCTCTACAATCGCTCGCCCGTGATCATTGCCTCTCTCACGCACCCGTAGTCTTCTCGATGTGCTGGCTCGTACTGTTATTTTGCTCGAGAGAAGCACTTGGCACACCTCGTCTGCAAGGTACTTCTTCGCCTAAGAAAAATAGGGACAAAGATTTTTAAGTCTAGCACCTTGAACGTGCAATACTAGAAAAGCAAGATTTAGTTGTATTCGCGATTTCTAAGGGCTTAATGAGAAGTGTTTAATTAGCATTGGGAATTGCTGCAGTAAATTTTTCGTGGTAACGAATCGACAAGTTTAAAATTCATTCTGCCTTTTCATTAGTGGCCACATGCCTCGCTGCAACATAAAAGTACTTGAGGTTTGCGATGCGCGCTCCTAGTTTTCATTAATACGGTGTGATTTCTAATGCTTATTTGAAATGTAAATAGTCGTTCGATTAGAAGTAGCATGGGTTTTCATGTGGACGGTTAGACCAACTGAAACTGCTAGTTTCAAGTTTAAACGAGAATCGGGAATGGCAAGTTTACATTCTAAATTAAATACAATCCATATTTATATAATATCATATCAATATAATAAATATAATCCACTACTATCAATGATTGTAAAATTAAGGTTTTTTTTTTTTAATATAACACACTTGCGTAAACTCTGGCAAACAAATATTCAAATATATGCGCAGAATATTATTATTGAAAGCTCATTTTAAACAGCTAAAGTTTCGAAGAATTTATATTTTTTAATTTATAGCCTGTCATCGGCTAATTAATAACAGATTGAGCTTATGCTTTATTATTATATATAATACGTATGTCATGCATAAACGCACACGCGCGCGCAAATCCAACGTGGATATAGTAAATGCATGCCTATGCAGTGACAGGCGCATGTATATACGCGCGCTCACGCACACAATCGAAATCTCAGAGCTGAATAATTGAAGCCTCTTAATTAATGAATATCAGAGGCTATAAAGTTTTATACACTTTCTTTTATCTTTTTCAATTGTGTATTGTAATGTAATAAGCCAAAGATATTTTTATGTACATGTATATATATATATATGTATATATATAAAGATTTTCAGGAAGAGCATACATTACACATAAATTATTACGAAATGGAAATTAGTATTCTACCTTTCTCTTACGCAAATATCGACTTATTAATTTAAGATATTTGTTATCGATATTTAGGCAGAATCTGTGCAGAAGGCCACCGAGTCAAATACACATTAAAACGACTTAATTTTGTCATAACTGCTCCTCTTCCTTACAACAGCAGCGATATATTGCATCTCTATATTACAGCGCCGCTACGGCCATCAAATGGATTACAAGGCTAGTCTTTATCTCAAAAACCCATAAACTTATAAGTGGGCGATGAAATTCTCGGTGGATAGACTAGGGAAGAGGTAAAGTGATGCTTGCAATATATTATTAATAATCTCCAATAGCGCTAGCGAAAATATTCGTATCTAAAACTTTTTCGAAGACCCATTTCATTTTAGACTATAAAATGCCCGTAATTCACTTTTTTAATAACCCCTTTCTCCTAAATAATATATTACGATTTTCTTTATGACCCTTCTCCGCTCGCTTATGTACAAATATGTTAATTGGACGTCGTCTACTTTTTAACTAATTCATGCTTACATTGGATATCTGCTGTGTTTAACAAGCACACGTGCACCGAAGAATTATTGGTAATATAAGAAAACAAGCTAAATTTGTTCCCGTAATATTTTTATTACTTTCTAAAAACGACATATTTCACCTGCTTTTTAATTAATAATGTAAAAGCTCCGTTTTATACTCTTGCTGCTAGTCAATCAAAATCAATAACTTTTTAATAAAGCGATGATATAATTAATGTAATATTAATCAACACGTATTTATTTTACCAGCTACATTATAATATTGTAATGGAAAGTAATTGAATTTTTTATTCAGTGTATGTTTAATTAATCAAGGCATGTCATTAATAATTACTTAATAGGATATATATATATATGTATATACATACGGGTAAGTGTATTTTTAATATATAAATGAATTATGCCTTTATCAAGCGATTAATTGTATTTAAATATATGTCTACACACACACACACACATACACACACAACATTCTATAAAATAACGTATAAAAATTATTAAATACCTGTATTGTTGTAATACACGTGGTTATGCCTTAAATAGTAATCTGTTAAATCATTGTAAACGACGAATAAATCATTTACAAGTCATGTAAATCCTATGCACACTGTTAAGATCCAATGTAAACACGGTAATTCAATTTTCTTTAATACATGGAATACCAGATATTTAAGCCACATTTGGTAAGAGATTCAGCTGTATTTGATAGATTAAAAAATGTTAAATTATGTACAGCATTGCTAACGCTTTTTCTAACATGATCTATTGTTACATATTGACAAAGCTTCTTTCGTGTAATTTACAATTATTGTATATCTAAGATGCAATATTTTTATTATACACTTTCACAAGAACATATTTGCTATATCAATATCCCTTTAATTGTTACATTTTATGAGATGTCTTAAGAATTTTAAAGCCATCCATAGCCATAATTAATTAAATTTAATGGATTTATTTTTCAATTGAACCATTCTATACAGTTATAAAGATCTTTCATTGTTTCCTGCATACAATTTCTAATTGCGAATATTCTGAAATGCTTGCGAACAATATTCTTTATCGCATTGAAAACAAAAAGAAACGAAAAACTATTATCCTCATGATGAAATTAGTATATTATACATACATGTTTCTCTTAATATATACTTAGACGATATTATATATAAATCATTACACATTCGCAATTGCGTCATTGTATATTTTTACTTTAATTATTTATGAATTTATGTAAATTAAGCTCAGGACAATCAACAATAAATATTACATTTTATACCAAAATGATATTATAGTGTTCGAAAATATTAAATAAAAATTTTATGTACCCATAGCTATAAGCGCATCATAATAATAAACAATAAAGATTTATGTAACTGAGCTATTATTTTTATCTATGCTGGAAATCTTTAGTAACAGGAATTATAATCTGTAGTGAATTATTTCCACATCCATATTTATAATGATAGGCTATAGTCAATATTTAATTATTTGACAATATCATAGTAAAATTTAACTACCAATATACTATAAACTATATTATTATTGTATTAGATAAAATATTTAAATTACGATCTAGGTAACTATTTTTTTGATAAAAGAAAAAAAAATTACAATATAAGTAAATATTGAGTATTGTTTTTAAAAACGTTTACTTCAATTTAATTTCATAGCTCAGTTTTTGTAAAACTAAACACTTTTATTATTATTGATGAACCAAATATAATTATGCGTATAAAATTAATAATATATATGAAATTGGTGCGATCCACTTAATTTTATATGAATCAATTCCATGTCACATTATTATATAATAATAGTTTATTTTTAATTAACTAATTATTGGTAATAATTGTCTTAAATTCTACCTATGATTGAATTAAATTGAACTATCCTTTTTAATATCACTGGTCTAGTAATTAATAATTATATGGCAATATGTGATAATTTAAAAAATGCAAAAATATGATTGATCAATAAGCAGTAATTACGCATGAATGTGCATCACATGGCGTATCCCAACACTTGGGAGCAATGACTATGTATCGTGGCTGTTAAGATGCCAATGTTTTAATATTAGCTTATCCTATATAATATGATTGCAAACACTATTTAAATATCTGAGAAATAAACGTATGTAATCTAATGGCAGTCATATAAATAATAGTATTTTACATATTGGCAATGCAACTAAGTAATTTTACTTACTGTTTGAGTTGGCGCCATATTGGCTTTGTGTAGACACTTTTCCATGTATGTTTGATATACAAATTAAAGAATTTTCTGTAAATAAAGAGTACATTGATGAGCTCCTTTTTAATATCGGGCTCATAATTTTTATAACAATCAAATACATTTTATGAATTCGTATTATTGAAGACGATGGTCTATATTAATAAGTTTTTTTTATTAAAAATACCATATATAAATTCAATATTTTATACAAATTTCTCATACTGATTAAACTTTCTACGTAAATAAGATTACTTATGTTTATATACATATATACATGTATTTAAATTTAATGTGATATATGAAATTACTAATTAAATGAATTAATTGCATCAATGTATACTAAAATTCAGTATTGCTATCCCATCGTAAATCCAGGAAATTTTATTAGAAAAAATTTATTTCTATGAAAAAGAAAATATTTTTACTTTGTGCATTTTCTTTGGTAACTTCTATTTTTGAGAAGTTTTAACCTAATGTCACGTATATACATTCATTATTTAATAAACTATACGATATTGAGATGTTAAATTATAAGGACCTAAACGCGCTCTTATGCACTCATATTCACACACACACGTACAGAAACAACTTTTTTTTATTTTATAAAAACTTTTAAATAATTTATAACATTAGCTTTGTTCCAAATACAATCATTATCAAAAATAAATATTACGGGCTTCTATAAATTGTACTATATGAAGTCTTAAGAGAACTTAAATTAAATTTTGTTTCAATATCATAAATCACAACTTTTTAATTTATAATAATTCATCGTAGCATTTTTCCTGAGTTCTACATTTTGTACGCAAATAGTTCTATATATACATACATTCTATGTGTTAATAATTAATCTACGGTGCATTTTTACTCGCAAAGTACAAATTACTTGTAAAGTAAGTATGGTAGCATGAAAAAATGGTTATATTAGTAAGTAAACTTCTTCAGAATACATTTATATTAGTCTTATTTAGAAATTCATATAAGCAATCCGTTGATGGTATTGCAAAAAAAAAAAAAAACTTTCACTTATTATTGTTTCAATTCTTTAAAAAGAACAAAACATAATCACATTGCATAATTTATTGTAAAAGGCTAAGTGCACAAATTTCAATAAAACCATCGAGCGTCTCGCTGCAATATCCAGTTATTAAGACCAAAATGAAAAAAAAAAATGGAGTTTACTTTTAATGATACTTGATGAATTGCTTAATTTTGCCAATGGACTTTAGACTTTTACTCTCATTAATAATGCAAATTTGAATGTACAAAAAGTTCAAAACAGATCAAAAATTATTTGTCGTTATGTTGAGTTCATAAAATTATAGCCACCAAGTAATTAGTTAATGAAAATATTGAATTACAAATGTATCATGTAGAAATATCGAGTATTCTCAAATGCCCGTTCATATTGTTTATTCTACATAATTAAACATTTAATTTCCAAATCTAAATCTAAATCTGACTTAAGTAATCGATTGATAAGAATTTCAACGAAAATGTAAATATATTTTTGTCGCATAGAAAATTTCACTTCGATCAGTACTTTTTACTTCACGATTTCAGTACTTTTCAGACATAATCAATTGCAGTCTGAATAGATTTTTTTTTTGTTTAATGCAGCAAATTAGCATAGAAATTTCTGTAACATGAAATAATGTGAGGGAATTGAAATCATATTGAACATTAGTTTGCTTTTATTTTTAATATACATCACGTTCTATAAACGGTTACGGATTCTTATTGTCAAACATGATAAAGACAATCATTTATATAAAAGTTTTATACTTAATTTAGTGAATCATAATTATTTGACTTTCAAATTAATTTATATTGGAATATCCAATGAATCTACAAGTCCATGGTTTGTAAGCAAAAATCTGTGCGTCTACCTCGAACGAAGATGGAAAAAAGTCACGATGAAAACAATGGAGGTAATAACGTAAGCAGAATGATTCTTAAATGAAATTATAATTCGGCGAATGTAATAATATTACGAAGAAATTGGCAGGGAAACAATTTCGCGTACTTCTTTATATTTACTCATTACGAATCGTGTTCTGTAAAATTGTTTTCTGACTTCTTTGGAGGTTATTTACTTTGTCTCTACTTGTTGTCCTTCAAATTTAACGCTTGCGCATGGTTGTAAAGAGGACATAACTAAATTGCGCCAGTTGATCGAACTCCCGAGGTAATTCAATTTTTGAAATGCGAAAATGAAATCGCCCATTTCATTTTTAGTCTTAATTACGCGCGTTAGCCACGAATATAATAGAACTTACGTGTGTGCGTGTGCGTGTGTTTGTGTGCGCCCGTTGAAATGAAAATTTCGTCACATCTCATGTTGGTATATGACGTACTTGTTAAGCTTCAAGCTATTATAAAAATGCACGAAAAAAATGTATGGGAATTCTGATATTATCTGATACGTTTACTTAAAAATACGGCAATTAAAAATAATTGTAACAAAAGCAATGCTAACAATTGCAATTTAAACTCCCCGAATGGATGGCACGCTGAATATTGTTCCCACAATATGTTTTAAAGTTATCAGTCATATCGTACGTGGTGCTCGTTCTAATTGATAAAAGTTTATGAGGTTGAGTATTTTGGGAATTTCGGGTTATGAAATAAAAACGTCAATTAAGTTAATATTCGAAAAGGATTTTTATTTTCGATTATTATTATAGCTTTCTTTGTTCAATGTCAAGTTTCTCTTTTTGTTTGCAACTTTTTTGCGTATTATTTGGTATTTTTGCAAAAATATAAACGTGCAAATAAAACATTTTATTTAACCGCATTCGCTTCAATCACACTTTTTTTTTCTTCTTGTAAGGTATCACAGTAAACGAGCCGAATAGATAAAAATTACGTTTTATCCTCCCTGCGAATTACACTTTATAAATAAATATAAAAGTATGTACAGATTCAGGAACAATTAATAATATACAAATTCCGAATATTTAAAAAGTGAAATTCGGCGAAGCATAAAATTCTATTCGCTTCATTTACTTCAAAAATCTTAATTCCTTATTGTTATTTACAAATTATACATGTCTTATATTCTTTATGTACATATTTTAACCTTTTTACCATTTTACGAATGACAATAATTTAACGCTCACTTTTAAATTGTATTTAATAAATTATTGCAATCGATAAATCGTAATGAAACTTGGCTTATAATCCAACATACCTAAATGGCGAAGGGCTACCTACTTCGTTATCAATTAATTATAATGTAACAGTGAGTTTTACGTGTGAAATAATTCGTATATGTTTTTTCTTGCTAAAAATGACTTCAGATTGATAAATGTACAGACAAGTCGGCATAATAATTATAGAATGCAAAATTACAAATCTAAAGTAACAATGGTTAATCAATGGAATTCGGACAATATTAATGATCGAGTATGGCAATTGAGTGCAAAAATTTCAATTAGCCTAAATAAAAGTACTGTTAAAATTAATTTTAAGCATTAAAATATTTTTCGCAGATACTTTCAACCGCATATCGTACAGGCTTTACTAGAATTATGGATGAATTTATACATTTATTACATTATTCCTACAGCTTTTAAAGCAACATTACGTTTTAATATTTGAGGCGATTGTTTCCACGATGTATTGAGAAATGGGGACGAGAGCTTAAGTAAAATGGAGAATGAAAGTGACTAAAATTTGATATTTAGACTTAAAAATTATACCGTGTATATACATACTTTGGTAACTATTTTAAAAATAAATATTTAAAAATCAACAGCGGACTTTTATAATAATGGACTTAAGAAAGTCATAGTTGTCGGAAGAACAGTGTTTGGGAAAACTTTTTACTCTTCGTTGTTTCACAGAGTGAAACAAAAGATATTATGTAACTGCCTAATTCTCATATAGGAGAATAAAAGATCTCTAATTCTTCGATAAATTTATGATTTAATTTCATGCACTTGATCGTACTTAAAATTCAATTTGGCAACAATTTTCACGAACTAATTTAATCCAATAGCTTTTCCTGTTGCTCACACTCATTTATGATATTCGTGTACTTGCCTGCATGTTGCTTATTCATTGACATAACAAGAAATAATCTAACTATTGTTTTACATAACAAAGATTAACTATGCATAATTAAATGTTTATGTCTCGTTACATTTAAAATGACTTCATAATTTATCAATTAAGTAAAGCATAATCTTTAAACACAAATTTTTTTGCTTCAATGTGAATTCTTCGCGATACCTTCATTGTATTGTTTAATTATGCATTTACAATTGGGGCGAAAATTGCTCACGAGTCATATATCTTATATCTTTGATTATTTAACTGCAATGGATACTCAATGAAATTGTTTCTCTATCGTTACCACGATACCTTATTATTCCTTCTTTAAAGCTAAATTTTAAGCTTTAATTCCATGTATCTTTATAAATATAAGATTTCAAAATGTGTACAAATATATTGTAAAACAATACAGCTAAATATGTAAAACAATAGAGTAATTTGTATTAAACTTTGGCTTATAGTTTTGCTGTCTGTTCATTGTAATTTTTATTTGTTTGTATTCAATTTTATACACTGCACATAATGAGTAAAAAGAAGAAAAAAAAAAAAAAAAGAAAATCAGTAATCAAATGCACTCTCAAAAGTTAACATCCAAATTCAAATGATCCTAATTTATTCTGCCGTTCTAAATGTTTTTGATATGAAAAATAATATGAATATTTTAATTATTTAAAGCAAAGGGGTGGCAATTTTTTTTTTGTTTATTTCGATTTGAATAAAATTGTAGCATTTGAAACCGAAGAATAAATAAAGGAGCTAAAATATATACATATATATATGAAATAAAGAATTGAAGTAAATTAAATAATAAATATCTTAGTAAATTAGAAAGAAACGAAAAAAATTGTTGATATATATATTATTTTATAATTGTTGAAGTCAATGACATTTATTTACATCTCTTCACAAATACTACATTTTAAAGTTTTTTTCTTTTTACAGAAATTTACAATATTTTACAGTTTATTTAGTTTTCAAAGCATTTGTATTTTAAATAATTTTCACCAGAAATATACAATTATCTCCTGCAATTGAGAACTTGCGCGTCAATTATTGAGGCTCCGTTCTCTTAAAATTTTCTTTTCTAGCATGTTCAAACATTTTTCGATATTTTTTGTTTTTCTTTTTTGTTGTCTTTTTGTTTTTGTATTTTTTGTCTTTTTACTAATAGTAATGAAAATTAAAAGGTACTTGTCATCGTAATAAGTTCTAAACGTAAGCTCAAAAATCATTTCCTTCTTTTAATATATTTTGAAAGTATTAATAATGATATTCATTAAATGAAAGCATCAATAACAACGATTATAATAGTAATCTTAACAATTTTTCAAATACGACTCACTGATTGCGAACGAAATTTTTTTTTTTACTTCATTTGACTATTCACTTTCGACTCTTCAGGTAAATTACGAAATCGCACTTAGTGTTTAAAAAAGGTGCTCGGCAAAATATTTGTAGCCGATAAGCGTATTTAGCTTGTCATTGTCTTGTGAGGATTTCATTAGATTTTCCTTTATCCCGAAATCCGATATTCCTTTTGCTCTTACAAATCGATTATTTGCGAAAAATGTTTTGAACAAAGAAAGATTTCCATACACATGATGGGGCCATGTATTTGAAAAAATTGGGTTTTCAAAGTATTACTAAATAAATATATTGTTTTGTGTTCAATAAAACTTCGGGCGCTAACACAAATAAAAAATTACAAATTTTCTTTAATTCTTTTATTCTTCCGTAAAGTATTGTGTTCTATTTTGAACGTATTTAACAATGTATGCAAGACATTAAAAAGTTCAACGTTTCATTGACAATTCGATCAAGATGAAAAGTAACAATATAATAATTGCAATGACTTACAAGTCGTTTTTGCATTATTATAGAAATAAAAAGGAATGATTTATTTTACAATACGTCAAAATTAAAAACATGGACAAAATGTATATAATTCGAATACAAAGAAATAATAACGAAATTGAGAAAGTCCTTTGATAATTGTTTGAATTCTCAAGTGTATAAATAATTTATTCATTATAATAAGAACCTCGTAGCTAAATCATAAAATTGTTGTAAGCACTTCACTACGCCCAATAAATGTAATATCGATGTAAGTCCATATATAATTGCAAAACGCACAGAGTTCATTAACGATTTTTGTTTTAAAATAATTATTCTTGCCTGTTACTTCATAGAGATATATATATATATATATGTAAAATAATTATGCATTTTTTAAAAATTTCTCTCGTAGGTCATTGCTACAAATGTATTACTGTTTGTTATTTCGTAGTAAAGAGAAATATTTTAACGAAAATTCATGATTACTTGAAGAAAGGAAAAACTATTTCGTTATAGGTCGTGTTAAAATTTCAAAATTTTGACAAATTTTCAATTGCAATTATCAACAATTTGATCACTAATTTGATTTCCTCGCTAAATTTTCATGAAACTTTTACTCCAAGCATCCCAAAAAGATGATGAGATCTTGTTACCTATGATGGACAAATTTGAAGGGAACCTAGGATGATATTTGCGATTTATTCACAGTTCAAGGAGTTTACGAAAGTAGTCTCATTTGAAACGTAAAAGACTTTCATTCGAAAAGCAATTAGCATTGCCTCTTTATCGAAAGAGATAGATGCATTTAATTTATATTATGGATGTAGTTAAGAGAATTTTTCTACGCCTACGCTGGAATTGACTCGACGATTGAAATAAAATAAAATTTTCATTCAAATATTATGCAATTTTTCGTTAGCCGCTTACACGAGCTTTACGAGGATTTCATAAACTTTAAGATCTTTCGTGCATGAAATAATTGGGAACAATTTTTATTATACATTTGTCTAAAATGTATTGGTATCTCATGAAGTGATATTTGGAATATTCGTGCGTATGCTTAATAACCATTATACTCGAATCTGTTATTTACATTAATATTGGGACTTTTACGTTTAAAAATGTGTATCTTTCTAGAAGTTCTATTGCAATTTAAAAATATATATATTGAAATTGCTAAAAGCAGAAAGATAGAGCACGAAAATATTCCGAATATCCGCTATATTATAAAACTTTTTTAATGCTGTATGTACACACAAGTTTTTCCATCGTAATAATTCAAATGTCAAGTTAAGTTCATCAAAGGAAGTATCTAAGATATTAGATTTTCAATGTGAATTGAAATCGATGATAAAGATTATATTACAGTAAAATGAAGTCTTAGAAAAGAGACACAATCGATACGAGATAGAATAATTTGACAAAATTATTAAACATCATGAACGTAAAAGTGCTTATAAAATTGTTGTTCTTGTGGGTTTTTATTGTAATTATTGTAAATGTTGAAAAGAAGCTAAAACAGTTATAATTAAATCAAACTCGTATTATCGTTTTTCAGTTTTGGTTGCTTAAAAGAAATCGAGCGGTGAAATTCGTACATAGTAATTTGATCGACACTAAAAAAGATCATTATTCTCGATAAAAATTATCAATTATTTACAAAAGTAGATTTTAATAAATATATTGAATAATATTATATATTATTTATATACTAAAAATTTTATCTTATGTAATACAATTAAATATCGATAACATCGTTTACTTTATTACATACGGATTAACAAAGCTGTAGTGTGAATTATATCAAAGAATAAAGAAAAAGCAAACAATATTTCTCAAAAATCTCATTACTTTGTATAAATTATGTTGCTTTCGCTAGCGTCATTAAAAAGCGACTTTTAGAAAAATTCTAATTACAATTTCACCGAGGGAATTTATAATTTAATTTCATCATTCTTGATTATAGAAAAAATATCAGGCACTGTAGTTAAAACTTTGGTTAGGGACTTTATACTCATATTTAATGCATATTTGCTTTTAACTTTTTTCATTCTATGTACAAGACATACAAATCTCATAACTGTAAATTTCGTCGTTTCTCCTCCTCGCGAGAGAGATATTCATTTGAAAAGAAGAGTCAAAATATGCAACGATTCATTATTTTTTTCCCAAATATTTTAATTTAGTAAAATACATTGTAAAATACGCAATAATCCTTTTTCTTTCTCCATTTGCTACTAATACACGGTTCTACATTCTAATCGGTTTTTTCTTTCTCTTCCTACGTCACTTTTTCTTTTTCCTTTTTTTTTTTTTTTTTTTTTTTATACAAACAACAGACGTGCACTGTTGTGTAATCTATTCTCCTTTTATTTATTTTGTAGAAACAAGAAAAAAAAATGTTGAATTCCGCTTGGATCGATTAAAATGACAAAAGACTCGAAATTTTCGAGTAACGTGCGCGTGCGCGCATGAACATGCGCATTCGTACATGTGCATACGCGTCTGTATGTGTGTGTGTGTGTACAACTTGTATTATCCATCTGTCCCTTTCTTTTAACAAATATATATATGTATATAATAACAAAATTTACACAGAGATTAACGACCCGTTATACAATAATAATAATAATAATAATATTAATAATAATAATAGTAATAATAGTAATAATAATAATAATAATAATAATGGTGATGATAATAATAATAGTAGTTGTAATAGTAATAGTAGTAGCAGTAATAATAATAATAATAATAATAATAATAATAATAATAATGACGATGACGATGATTGTGATGATGATGATGATGATGATGTTGATGATAATAATAATCGTTATTATTTTATCGCGGATAATAATGATTGGCATTTCCGTATATCTTACAAGAAAAATATATCGGGAGATTACGCACGAAGGAGAAAAAAAACTCTTATAAGTTCATCAAAAGAAAAGATTCCCTACAATTTTTTTTTTTAATAATAATAATAATAATAATAATATTAATAATAATAATAATAATAATAAAAACAGCATGTGATAGTTCGTCCATAAGTATGTGCAAAGTCTGTGCTCTTCTACCTCACATTTTGAAACTTTAAGAATTAAAAGTGAAAAAATAAAAAAAAAAAAAAAAAAAAAAAAAAATTAAGAGAAGAAAGAGAATAGAAAATCCTTCCTTCGATTAAAATAAAGTGTCCCCGTCGTGGCCGGGTCAATCAATGTATCTATATAATTATGTGTGTATCTATACATCCGCATCTTGCTCAGAGATATGCTGCTGCTCGTTGAATCCCGGACAAAAGAATATTTCTTTTCATTTCTAAAAAAAGGCCCATCACGGGCGCACTTGTAGTCATTAATAGGGGCATTCAGTTCGAGATCATTAAGTTATTTTATTGGCGCCGTTGTGATGCATCTTGTAATTAATGACGACGTTTTTGCTTTCTTCCTGAAGCTTCTTAAGGTACTCCTCCAGCAAGTTGGCGAGGTTGCGTCGCTTAAAGCGTAGCGACTCTTTGACGATGTCCCGGACGAATGCGAGCCGGGTATCAAGGCTTCCTTGGATCATCTGCAGGTGCGTGAAGAGGGTGGCGAAATCTGCAAGTAAAGCAAACGTTGTTTTCGGTTACATTTGGTCGTTTATTCAACTGTGGATTGGGTTTATTAGTTTAGGATTTGTGTCGGAGCTTATGCACATGGCGATAGACTAAGAAGACTTTTTCATTTATCATGGAGAGCTAAGGCTCGTCGAGTGACGTTGTTCTCCTTCTTACTTTTGCTTTTATTGGCAAGTCGAGTGATGGTTATTGCTTTTGGAGCTGAGCGACTCCCATGATAACTTTACTACAGACACGGACTATTGCCTAACTTGGTTTCAATTGGCTAACAATATGTTTTTGACTAATCCAAGTTGTTTACTAAAGCAATACTCTACTAAGCCACATATCGTTGCTTTATTTTTTTTTTTTTTCAGCCATAAGAATTACATTAATACAGCGCTTGTTTATCATTTGTAACATATTGCATGACGGTAAAGCGTTATTATTATAATTTGCCTAAAATTAGTTTTCGGAGTGTAAATAAACATTTAGTTAGACACGAGGTTGATCGAAGAATTTATCTTATTAGTTGTACCGTTGACATGTTTCCTCTCCTTTTCTTTCTCTTTATAGATAAAATATACTTGGATAATTTTAAGCGTACGTCAGTCAATAGCATTATTCTTAAATTGAAGTCATATTGTCTATTCCTGTCAATGATAGCACGAGGACTCGCACATTCTGCGTATAAGCATCTCTTGAGATAATGCATAGCTTTATATTCAGTTGAATTTATGAAATTAATTTACGAATCATTTATATTGAGTATTATTTATTGTTGCAAAGTTTACCTACAAATTACATTAGCGACTTGTGTAAATAGAATCTTATTTTTGAATCTTTTGTACTTAATTTCTTAAAGAGAGCTTTAAAACGTTTAAGACTACCACTTCATATTGTTACATAAATAACGCTAAATATATGTTGAATAAATTTATTGTTTTTATGAATAATATGTTAAAATATAGGTCCTGTATTCTTCAAACAATACGAAGAAAAAAAAGAAAAAATCTACTTTTAACTTTTATTGCGATTATTTACAACAACGAAATAACGGCAACAAGCACATACGTAAATTTGTTTCTTTTTTTTTAATCTCAATATTTTAAAGACTATATTAAAAATACAGAAATCGAAAGTAATTACAAGACGTATTTGTTACAATTAAGCGCATAATCATCTCTAGTGCCTCAATTAATTCGGTAAAATTTGATATTTTTAAGCTGATAATTGACAAACACGAAGGTAATTAAAAATATCCAATAAATGTATTATTATATATAGCGGGCTGTACTTTTATTTGACAAATTCATTTGACAATGCAGCTTTGAAGCTTGTTTTCTTAATAAATCGTGAGATACTACAGGCTCTATAAATTTTTCACGTCGATTACTCAATTTCGCTGCTAAAATAAATACCACCGGCGGATTCAATGACATTTCAGCAATGCGATATACGACACTTTTTTGTCGCATGCGCATTAGCAGACTTACACGTAGTGTGTCCCTTCCGAACGAGGGCATTTGTTTGTTTGCGCGCGCGCGCGCGCGCGCTTGTGTGCGAGAGCAGCTTACTACCAATATCACACCCATTGTATGGTCCAATCATTGCGAGAATACTAATGCACGTGTAATGAAAGAAAAGTTGCTCAATATCGCACACCACGAATGCACCCAAGTCTGAATAATAAAAGACGAGAGCGAATGAGAGAGGTCGAGAAAAAATCGACCACGTCAGGATTATATAGGCTTTTATTTACGAAAAACTCCCACAGCAATGCAATATTTAAAGTAATACGTAGCACATCCTTTCGTCTTTTATTAATGCGAGAGGAGCCCAAGGCTTACACATGCGCGCGAGATCTTATTTCTCTTACAGCTGGGTAGGCGCTCTCTGGCGTTTTCGAGACTAATCGAGAAAGGAGCAACGATCGTGCATATTTGCATTACGGGCCAAGCTCACACATTGTTATTACCTCGCAATTATTCTTGGATAATACTCGTGAATACGGCGAGGGGGAAAATTTCGCTCCTCTACCAGAGCAATTATAGACCAAAATGTCGATATATTATGTTTATCGAGAAGCAAAATGGCTTCTTATTGAATTAAGGTGGAATACTGATTAAAAAGAAGATTATATTAAATTGGGTCAGTTTAGGCTTTGCATAAGTAAATATGATAATACGGAGCGATATAGCGGACAATATTACCTTTACGTAGATTCAATCTGGGCATTCGGATAGAGATTTGTGATATTTGCAGTATTTACGACCAGCCATTGGAGATACTAAAAGAGTTAGTGGATTCTGATAAATTCAAGTGAAAAAAAAAAAAGTCAACTCGCGAGAGTCTATTAAACAAGATGGAATAAAGTTCGAATATGGAGTCGGGATGATGGGGAAAAATTTGGATGTCCAACATCAAATCACGAAATAGCACCAATCGAACTTGCAATAAAATCCTCGTTATGGCTCGCTCAAAGCTAATACACGTTCGTGTGCGCGTGGAATTTAATTTTTTTATGATTCCGTTTGCGCCCTTGTCATCTTAATCATTAGTCACGCAAGAGCAATAAGCTCTTACGGCGATTATTCATTCGTTACAATGTAAATGGCCAGATTGTGCTTCCAAATTGGCTCTTTTCAAATTTCAATAAAGCATCGTATATAAGTTTAAGAAAAATGATTATATTATTGAATTACAAGAGTAATTTACAAGTATGAGGAGGTAACTTTTGTCTTCCGTTTAGCCATATGACATTTCAGAATATTTAGTTTTTTTTTTCTTCATCATCTTTAAAGTACAAAAATGTTTGCGATATAATGCGAGTGATAAATAAGGTATGAGATGTAAAATAACATAAACCTTCGAATGAATGAAAAGAAAAGAGAGAGAAAAAGAGAGATATTTTCTATTGAATAATACTTTCTTTTTTTATTGAGTTTCTATTTAACGAAATATTGACAGTTATTATTAGAAAGAAATTTTATTACATTTTCAGAAATTATTTTATAGCATTTTTCAGTCAATGTATCGTTCATGGCAATCGATATTCAAATTTAAAATTACTATTAGGGATGAGAATTTCAATTATATTTTTTCATACAAATTGCGTGCTCGCTTCTGTTTTGAAAAGAATGCCGTATGAATTGTTTACCAAATAATTAACAAGTAACAATACAGGCGAATTAATTGCCAAAGTATTATTAAAATTATGATTTTAAATCTACACTACCAATTTACATTAAATCATTAGTATTTTTGAAATAATAATTGATTTCATTATAAAAGTTACTTGCTATCCAAATGCTAATATTGCAAATGAAAATGGACAATGTAAAATGCGAGGTTTTGATATATATATATATATATATATATATATATATATATATATGTATATGTGTATATATGTCCAGATTATAGTAAAAGCTTAAAAAGGATTGATTTATTATGCACTTATCAATGCAAATGATAAATCTTACGTTTGCAAGATAATTATCAACCATTAGCTTCAAATAGATTTTTTTTAACTATTGGATTTTCGTAAAAATAAAACAATTTACCGTGAAAATGTACAGATCGCTGCAATCAAAATAATAAAATTGCCATCTGATTTAGTATATTAAATATTTTTTAGCAGAATTGCGTGGAAAACGATTTTCAAAGCCCGTAATTAAAAACAATACAATTTCATTATACCTTTATTATAATTTTCAAAGACATTTTATTTAAAGACGTTTGTAGCACTCCTGTGCATGATAATCCTACTCATGTTTTATGTTACGTATATATTAAACGTAATGGAATTGCTTTGAGGAATAATTGAAAAAATATTATTCTTTACTTGTTCGTTCGGACTGTATTATTTTATTTTACATGAATTGAACGACCGTGGCTCATTTTTTTCAGTTCGCTCATTTAGAAACTAATAAATTCCGAAGTAAATTCTTTACGACATATTCCGCAGTATAAATTTTCACATCATTTTATAGACATAACAAATTTTCTACAAGCAGTGCAATCAAGTATTGGATAAAATTTCCACGCACTTATTCTGCTTGATATAATTACGAACATAATTTAATCGAATAAGAGCGATCCGAAGAAAATACAAATTACATTATATTTCCAATTAATAATATAACATAATAATAATCGCAAGAGTATGCAGATAATTATTACAACTTTAATATAAAATGAAAGATAATTTCAGTCGTCGTCGACATTTTTCTTTTATCAAGCAGTTTTTCTGTTTCTTAAATATTTTATCTGCGTGGTATTCATTTTGCAATTACTTTTGAAAAATCAGCACACATAAAAGAGAATGAATAAATGGATTATCTTCTGGATTATTAGCAAGTAGTACACATTCAATTTTATGTTTGATATTAAATTCTTTACATATACGATTAGATAATTCTACTAAGAAGGCAGTATTGTACGAATTTGTTGTATTTCACTTGTAGGTTATAACCACATCGATTTATAATAACCAAGATTTTCATTGATTTAGCATTATTTCATTGATTAAGCATTTATATTTATGAAATGTAGGGTACTTTGTTGCTCGAGCAATAGAAATGTACTAGAAAGCTCTCGTACACCTTTATGTCGAACAAGTAGTATTAAGAATGAGAATGTGAATCGAGCGGAGATAATAATTGCATAAAAGAATTATAGTGTTTACTATACGATATGACTCCAGTGTCTCCCGTGCATTTATGTCTCTTTTATGTGAGTACATTTGGATGACAAGCGTTAATAATTACTTGGTATACAAATAAAATGGAAACGATGCATTTAGAAATGCGATTAGACGGTTCTCGCATAATTTATTGTTTTTAATATTGGTTTGAAAGTTTAACTACTTTTATGTAGCGACAATGCATATGACAAATCCGACTGGTATTTGTTATATTGTGCGCGGTTTAATTACAATCTCATATTGTACTTTGTATACATTTTGTATAGCGCGCTATTTATAAATAATTACACGTCACATCCATTATATGAAAAATATAAAGATTCTATTAATATTAAAGGTCTTATTTAGTGGAAAAACCATGGGGATTGTCATATGTGATTGCAATCTGTTTCTCATATGCTTATATCAATTGGATTTTCAAAACATGTAAACAGAATTTAAAATATTTTTGGAGTTCCATGTATCTATGGTTATATTGTGCCAATTCGCTATGTTAAAATGGAATTAAATTGTAACTTCGGCGTTCTAAAAATATTTAGTGTAAAAATTCTATAAAAACGACGAAATTGATTTCAGCTCAACCTAAGGTCTTTTAATCAATATTTTACTTTTTTATAATCTATAAAAATAATCAACCTTTAGCAATGTACTTCGTACTTGCTGTCATGTAATATTTTATATTTCATTAAAAACGAATTTTTTCAAAAGATTTTTCACCCATAAATTATACCATTATAACGCATATATAAAAAAAAATTCACCTTTATTATAAGAAAGAGCTTTTATTTACATACACACCGTTCCGAAAGGAATTTTCGTATTAGCGATTAGAGTTGAGATTCATATTATAAAACATACATTTTTAAAGCTTACACCGCTAAGAAATATTATTCCACAATTATGACGCTTCCCACCTTTTGCTCTCAGTGTACGTGCTGGCGCTTAAACTTGATACAAGTACAAATGCTAATATAATATTACGTCATCTATTGAAAACGTACTTTAGCACATATAATTCAATATAAGGATTTTCCTTCGTGAAATTCATTTCAAGCAAATATTTTCCTTCATGTTTTTTTTATTACTATTATCATGGCATTTCCATTAAGTTTTTGCATTTATACTCTAATATAAGAATGGATTCTTTTGCTTTTATTCTTCTCACTCTCTCTCTCTCTCTCTCTCTCTCTCCCGCTCTCTCAGTCACTCACGCAGGCGAGCACGCGCATGTTCGCGCACAAAATTTACGTACATTTGCATAAATTTCTACGAAAATATGAGCTAAAAGTGTTAAAGACATAAAATTAGAGCAATTTATATTATTACATAAATAGCTAGAGGATAAAAAAGGCGCTTTAACTTTGGTAAATTGGAATTATAACTATTTGAATCAAGATTTTCTTCTAAAAATTGACCATCTGAATGTTTAATTATAATTTATAGAAATGCCTTTCAAATGAAGATAATATATTTACAGCTTATAGTTTGAACTAGATCTTTATATATCCGATAAATAATGATTTTCGAATAAATTTTACCTATTAAATATTTTAAATTTACAAAATTTTACAAAAAAATCTTTTAATATGTATGTTTATATGTAATGTATTATTTAATTTATGTTTCTACAGATGTTTATTTGCAATTAGTAAATTATTTTTTTTTTTTTAATGTATTAAATAATTCGAAATTTTCAGAAATTACTTGTGATTTTTTGCTGGGAAGGTCAAATATTAAAGAAGTAACGATTCAATAATACAAAACACAATTCTAACAAGTAATACTGTAAAAACATATAATCATTTTCTAAATATTTTGTAGTCTCTAAATTTCCTTAAAAACATACAATTATATTTACAATTTAAGTTTATTACAAATGTATAAAATTATTCGTTTGCAAAAAGTAAAAAATTAAACAAATCGACAATCCTAGTTTCATGATAATAAAAAACATAGTAGTACATACATAATCGTTAAAGTAACAAAAGAGAAAGTAAAAGTGTTAATATTTTTATCAAAGAGTTACTGATTTATTGTTAATGAAGCATAATAGGTAATTGGCGAATTCAATTAAAGCTGTTACAAATATTAAAAAATCGAATATTCAAATAAATAATTATGACTAGAAATAGAAATGTATTCGATCTTTCTAGTACCAAATATATTTTCCACGATAATCATCAAGATTCTTATATAATTAATATTTTCTTTCAAGAATAACAGCTGGAAATTAAAAAAAAAAAAAATACAAAAGCGTAAAATTACAATGCAAACAATTTCAATGATTGAAACAATTGAGACTAATTATCAAATAGATTTTGTAACTTATAAATATATCTTTGCAAATGTATAAACTGCTTTTGCTATAATAATAATATATATTTATAATTGCTGATATGAAATATAATGCTTAGACATCATTATTAATAAAGTCAAAATTAATGTGTTTAGTAAGTAGTACATGCAAAACATATTTACTCTTCAAATTGTGTATGTGTAGTACGAGGGGCAAATAGACTCGCACTGTTATCATAAGTAAGTAGTCATCGAGAAAGTTAAGTCAAATATAAATATCTATAAATATTTAAACGATTGATTTACTGTAAAAATAATGGTTGAAATTATTCATTATTAACGAAAGAAGTTTTAGCATTAATAATATACATCATGGGATTAGAGTGAGATGCCATTAAAACATTCTTTTGATCTCTACTGATTTGAAATTAAATGTTTAATTTCCGGCATTCGAAACGGAAGATTGAATATAATTCCGATAACAAAGTAATTTAATTTTAAATCACATATCAATTGATTTTATTAACTTATTTTCAGATCAGATTGACTATTTTTAAAATTTTATCCTCGCAATATCTTTATTTGCAAAATTATACATTTCAGACAAAATATATTTTGCATTGCAAAATTTTTATAGTTAAAAGTTAATTATCATTCAACTTTTTTTTTAGAGACTAATGGTATTACAGAACCATTTTTATAAGATAAAAGTATTTATAAAATTCACTTTTCATAATTATAATTATAGACAATATAAATTTGCTGTTTCAATATAATAAAATTGATTTGTTTATTTATATGATTGATCAAATCCAATCATCAATTAATGACCATAAAAGTAATATATAGACGATATTACATTCAAGATTTTATTTGCTTTACTCGAGTGATTGTTCCTTAATGCACAGCTTGCTATTATTACTATTTAGCATTATCTTTAAATATTAATTTAAACAACATGAATTATCATTAGATGTTGAAATAATTTATGAAGAAAAAAGAAATGAATCAACTATACATTTTATATTATGGAAAATATTTCAATACTTTTAATCATTTTATAGTGACTTAAAAATCGTCATTTCTTCAGTTTAATTAGTGCACTATTAGAATGTACAGAATTATGTCAAGAATTTAAAAAAAAAAAAAACTGCAAATTTATTGGGATACTCCTTATTATTTATAACTAAGTAAACGACTACCTGCGTTATTTTCATTAATACTTAGAAAGTTATAAATAGTCATGCACTTCGCTTTGAAAATAGTGCACATATATCAACATTTATATCCGTCCAGTACAATGTGTGCGAAATTTTAGTATTTTGCCGAGTGCTCGTTGATATTCAAAATCAATATGAAAGCAATAAACAAAAAACATGATTAATATACGCAAAATAGCAGTAGATGACACTAAAAGTACCGATATTATAATCGAAGCCTCGCTCTTCTAGTTTTAATGAAACACGCTTATGGTTAATATCATATTTCTCGCTTTCATTTGCAAATTCGTATGTTCATGCATAGTTTGAATTATCGAATTATTTATTATTGAAATATTGAATTATTTAATTATAAATATTAAATTGAATGAAATATTAAAATTATTGAATTATAATTATTGAAATATTGAATTCACAAATTTCGTTGACTTTTTCAATATTAAAATATGTTTAATCATAGCGAATGTAATATAATGTGATTACATAATATGCAAACACGACTATAGTACATGAACGTGCATATAGTGGCTATCAGAAGGTTTTATAAGAGTTTGATCTAATATGATTTTATAATCCGTAAAAAAAATTACATGAAAATTAAGAAATGTTTTAGTCGGAGTGGTCAAAAAAAATTATTTTTGATGTCTCTTTCTCTTTACATTTACGTTTACTTTCATACTATCGCGTGAAATAAAAGTTGCGTGACTGACTTGGCCAGTCGCATACTTTAAATACTAATTATGATTTCTAAAACACGCTGATATCCTCTTTAAAGTCCGGAAGAAATCTATATTAGAAAGGTAAAAAAAAAAAATGTTCAGCATTTTATAAATGTGTATTTTTAAAAGATAGAGCCTTTCACGCAAAAATGTAATTGAAATGCCTCGACGCTAATATGCTGTCAATTAGTTTACGTCAATATTAGAAGTATCAAAGGAATTTTTTTCGTAAGAATGCTTCATCGTTTATCATAGATATATTCCCATTCGTTTCTCTGCATGCGTGCGTGCGTGCGTGTGTTTGTGTGTGTGCGGGCGCGCGCGCGCGCCCGCGTCCCTACCAAATTACATAAATGTGTGCGCGCGTGTAGCGAAAACAAATGGCGTATATGTATTTGCGAAAGATACGGTGAGTATTATTCCTAGTAATTCGTACTGAAAGTCAAGATGGGGTCGCACTATATGTTAATTTCCGTCTACTCAATTTATTATATAGATTTGCTTCGTGCTCACACTGAATTACTATTTTAAATTTCATTTGTATATCTACATCTGTATACGTTTTAGATTTACATGCACATTATGCACAACTAAATATGTACCACCGCCATACATCACGTGAAGTGCCTGAACTTTTATTAAATGGCGTTTCAATTTGATTGAAAATTTGCTTTTATGAATTACCAAACAAAAGAATACAGCACATATGGTATGTCTCATTAAATGAAATAATATTCATTATTATAGTACTGATGATAAATGTCACTTTATTACCAAGATGGATAAAAAGTTTAATCTGGTTTTAAAAGATGCATTTCTCTTTTTCGGATTGATTTTCAATCTCTATACATTCAAATAAACGTCATCATTATTTGCGTCCGTCGTCAAGTATAATTAGTCACGAGAACCGAAAATCGTATCATGAGTTCCATGGCATATAATTAAGAAGATGTAGATTGTGAAATGAGAGAAGCACTTGTAAGATTCATAAAAATCACGTAAAGGTAGCAAAGAAGCATTATAACAACAACAACAAAAAGAAAACTCACTCGTGCCTTTCCTCCGTATCTCTTTATAAATCGAATTCCTGACTCCCAAATTATGTTTCCTGATATCCTCGAGCTCCTTATTCGTCAATGGCTTTTCCTTCTCCACCTTGGTCTCCACCTTCATCTGCCTCTCATCCACGTGGTTCATCGTCGCGAGTGTTGCACTATTGCAACCCTCGACCTCGGCGCACTTAATCTGACCGACACTGTTGTTCTCGTGCTGGCCGTCGGCAATCAGCGGCGACATCACCCGGGGCTCATTCTTAATTTCAGTCTTAATAACACCACAACCAGTGTTAGCACTAATTCTCGTCGTCGCATCAATGTTGTTTATCACCGTGGCCTCACAACTGTGATTCGCAGCACCACTACCACCAACACCACCGTTATTATTATTATTACTATTATTGTTCACGGGCTCGACAATCGGTATTATCGGGTCGAATACTCCGGCAGACAGAATATCCCCGTTCACCAGCTTCTGTTCCGTCGGCGCTATTGTTGACGCACTGTTCATTAGAATTGAATTCGCGATACCACAACTGTTGCTCGTGCTGCTCGTGGTGATTGATAATGTCACAGCTGTCACCACATTCGTTGACGTTGTCATTGACATCATCTTCGCCGTTGACGTCGGCTCCGTAGCCGTCGCCGGGACTGCCGCCGCAGCCGCCATCGCCATCGCCATCGCCATCGTCGTCGTCGTCGTCGTCGTCATCATTGTCGTTGTCGTTGTCATCATCGTCGTCGTCGTCGCCGTCGCCGTCGTCGTCGTCGTCGTCGTCGTCGTCATCGACGTCGCCGTTGTCGTCGTCGTCGTCGCCGCTCCCGTCGAGTTGAGGCTCGGCGTCAGGTTCCTCGCGACGCTGTTCAGGATACTGGGGCAAGGCGGCGGCGGTAGGGGTGGCGATGTTGGACCCTTGATGTCGTCAGACCAGGGTATTGGCGAACCAGGCGGTGTGTTTGGTGGAGAATACGAGGGCCGTCGTACGGTCACGTCTTTTGGAATGGGGCCGGGTTTCCTTTTACTTGGAGGCCGAGACGAGTTCAAGCCACCACCCTGGCCCAAATTGCCAGCCTCCGCAACCGCTAGGGAACGCTTTAATCCTTTGGAGGCAGAGGAGGTCGCACCTACGATGTCAATATCCGCTTCGTCTACCATCATTCGCTTGTCAATCTTGAATGGATTGCCTGTGTGAGAAAATGAGAACGATTACGTTAATTTTTCATTCTAATAAATAATATTCGACGTATCGTGACAGTTAAATAACTTTAGCGAATTCACTGCTAATCGTAAATTATAAGCGAGTATTTGTTAGGTTCTGTCGAATCGAAGGAAGCTAGCTTTTGTACTTTCCAAATGCTTCAAACAGTTATTATTATCATTATAAATAGTATATAGGTAATGAATATTTAAAAAAAAAATTCTTTTTTGTTTTGTAAAGCATTAAAACTCAATAATCTAAATCACAATGTAAATCGCATGAAATAAATTGGTAGCTACACCTATGTGAAAAATGTAAAATTGTAAAATACAATATTAGATTCTTCAATATCAAAACATATATTCTTCATTTAACAATAATAAACATTATTTTTTGTTTGGTTTATCGCATCGTCTCATTAATATTTCTTTCTTTCCATAATTTCAAGCTTAAATACAACTACAATAATGCGAAAATTGTGTTGTTCAACGACTTAAACAGTCCATATTTACTACTCATATGCAAAAAGACCGTAAATTACTTTCAAAAAACGAAACTAAGGAAAGCCTTAAGGTATTATAAATAGATTAATCATGAATAATACATCATTTTAAAATGTATCATAGCCACATATGAATATTTTTTCATATGTTGACACGAATGACATGCGCACGTTCATGTTTCATTTTAAATTGTTCTATCATAATAAACTACTTTTAAAGAATTTTTATAGCTTTAGCATTAAACTATTTTCTATACAAATTTATTTGAGGTTTCTGTGAGAATCTTATTGTAGATTTGTTTACGCAAACATTATAACTTTGTTGAGGTCTAAACGTAATTTTTTAAAATAAAAATTTCCTTAAATTTTTAAAAACAATTTAAAAACTATAATCACA
This sequence comes from Ceratosolen corneri, assembly GCA_030522565.1. NCBI lineage: Eukaryota > Metazoa > Arthropoda > Insecta > Hymenoptera > Agaonidae > Ceratosolen > Ceratosolen corneri. Next base: position 11,330 of record JAPYYT010000842.1, on the reverse strand, counting down.
TTAATAAAAAAAAATATGCCAATAGAAATATAAATATATTTGTATCGTATTGATTTTACTAGATTCATTATCTTTAAGATATTTCCTACTTTTAAAATTCCTTTCGCATAAAATATTTCTCACTACTATATTCGTTAATTTCATTTCTTATTTTATTTGTTTCATTAGCTTTTGGTGAATTTTTTAATCGTCTTCAATTTCTCATTAAATACGGTATACTTTCGTTTACAATATGAATTCCTTCCGTGCTAAATAGATTCGGATCGCGTTGTTTATCTGTTTTAAAATTGTACCAAGACACATCTTAAACACTTCGTAACTTAACCAACAAAGAGTATCATAATTATATTATATCGTAAAACTTGCATTGTTTAATCATTAGCTGACGTAATAAAATAAATCGGCATTTATTCAATATCTATGAAAATACGTGCATGGTTTCAGTTTCTTCCTAAATTATTATCAATTTAACGCGAATCGTATTATTATGCAAAATAATCTTAATAATTTGATAAGAATAATTTTAACGATTAGTGCATGACATTTTTACAAGAATCTGCCAAAATAATTCCTATCTAGGGGAATAAATTTTGTAAATTAATCAATGAATTAGCCTTGATAGGCGTCAATTTCATTATCGGTAATTCGAAAATACAGACTTAAATTTTTATTTTTAACACTGCTCCAAATCGAAATCATACCAGTTCAAAATTATTTTGCATTTGTCACAGAATGATTATTTTTTTTTTACACATGAGCAATAACTTAAATGTACATTTGAGCATAAATATTTTACTATTACGTAAGAATTATCTAGATACGATAAAGTAATAAAAATGTTTTTAGTTGTTTATATATTAATTAAAATTTACTTTTTGAGAGAAACGCTTGTTTTGCTGTATTATCGTTGGTACCTTTATGACAGCATAAAAGAAAAAAAAAAAAAAAAAAAAACTTACTGACCTGTAAGTAGGCCAACAAAAAGTACTAGTTATGAGCTGCTTTTAATGCGTAGAATTTATATACTGCCGTGTTAAATGAAAGAAAACAGAATAAAAACAGATAGAGCTTTGATTATTTTCTCTCTCTCTACTTGCGGAAAATGAGAATTGTATTTTTTAATTATACTCCTTATAATAAACGGTTGAAATTTCAGGGTCATTTGTCATTTATCACATCGTGAAATTTGCGCGAAAATATTTATAAAAGTCTTGTTGTTCTTTTATGAATTTTAATTAAAAAAAAAAAAAAGATAATAATTTTAATGATAAAACAAAAACAACAACAAAAATAGGATTTAAAAATAAAATAAAAAAAATAATGAAAAAAAAGACGGCGTAAGATATTGGGAAATCGACAATTTAGCACAAGTAGTGATTTTGTGTAATCTAGAGTTGGATTTATTATTGATTTGACGGATATCTTAGCTCTTCAATTGTGGTCGCTTTTCAATGAATGACGCTGGTCATGAAAAAATCAAGTAACATAATATAGTCAACGACAGCCCGTTAATTACCAATTAGATGAGTTTACAATTGGCTGAGGCAGTGCGATGCACTGATAGACGCGAGGAGAATGTCTCGAGGACGCTATTAACAAATATTTTCGTCAAGTGGCCCCGACGGCTAAAAGAATGTTTGAGTAACAGGTAAAGGACCAACCAAACATATGTTGTCGGACGGGCGTGCTCTCGATTTCCCTGAGCGGAGGTGTCATCCGCTTCAAGTATTCCTGGTAATTGCCCATCTGCGATACGGGCATCGAGTGCACGTAGTCGTCGTCTAATAACTTGGTGTGCAGTAGTCCTGGCTGCAGGAAGTTGGCGCGCATACGCACAACCTGGTCAAGGAGCGACTTGCGCGGTATGTCAAAGGCATTGCGATAGCTCTGGGCGCCGCGTTGCTGCTGATGATTCTTCACCAGACCCACGACGAAGCCGCTGAACTTGTTTAGCTCGTCCCTGAGGTCGGTTAATGAATTCGATAGCTGCGTAAAGGGAGGAGGGTCAGCGATTATTATTAAAGCCTATTTTAATTATATATTATTAGCGGCCAGTTATTTGAGCTCGAATTTTCTTTCTTAAATAAGCTTCGTCGAGACACAACGAGCGACACGCACACGCGTCCTCGTCAACATTCGTCAAATAACGGCGCAGCTGCACAATCCTCTACAATTACCAGATCTTTTTTCAGGGTTGCCCGAGGAGTGACGCGTAGACCCTCGAGCACGGCATTGGTACTGCCATTGGCCAGGCTTTTGTTGGCTACTTGTTTCGATATGACCTCGTTACAAAGCCGGTCGAACTCCATCTTTGCCGTGTTCTTCAGTCGCTTCAGATAATTGAGCACGCTGTACGACAAAGTGTTATCCATGTTGTCGGGTATCAGGGTTTGCGCCAGTGCAGCTGGAGCTCCCATTCGTGTCAATGCTCTCCTCAGCGACTGCCAAAGTTTAAAATTTCAGTTATTGAAGCAGTTATTATTGCACGGGAGGAGCTTGAAATGAAGAAAAGCATTTGGCGCGACAAGTGAGTCCGATGAGAAAATGCAAAAAAATATTATTTATTCGATAACTTCTATTCGTGGATTCCAGGCGGAGCTTACACGGGAGTCCGATTGCTCGGTTTAACGAACGATTTCAAAGAAAATTACCGAATGATACATCTCGGTGGTTGCTTCGCGCCACTTACGTAACCACTAACAAATTGTCCCCAAGTTCTTGGTGACACAATATTTGCATAAGATTATCGATTGTAATGCTTGGCGTGACATGCTACGGCCAACTACGAAATAGTGAAAGTGCACATTGCTCGCGCGTCACCATGAAAAGCATGGATTATGTAAAAATTGCAGTCTATTAATTGGCCAAGTGGCTAGAGCGTCCGCGAGGATGGGTGAGGGCAGAGCATCGTCGAAGCAGGGCTCGGTCAATGAGAGCAAATAGGATGGACTCACGGCCGCGTAATAGGCAGGCATAGTCCTCATGTAATTCGTGAACTGGGTCCTCCATTCGTTGCTCGGCTTAAGTCGATGGACCTTGAAGAGCTCGTCCAGGAGTGGCAGCAGCACCGGATAATTGTAGGGCATTACGAAGAGGTTGACGCAGGTGAGATTGGTGCTGGCCTTGAGGTAGCCGAAGGGATGGCCGACCTCGCTGCTCTTGTACGAATTGGCGATGAACACCTGCCAGCAAATGGTCGGCTGCTTCCTCGCGAGTATGAACTGCGTGAGGGGGCTGGGCTCGAGCTCGTACTTGTCGAAGGGCAGGTTCTCGATGACGAGGGGCTCCTGGCTCGTGCACGTGAACTTGACGTTGGGATGGGCGGAGCGCGGTGGCAGCGAGCTCGCCGATATGTCCGGCCAGAAGCTCTCGGGGATGGGCCAGAAGCCGACGGCAAAGCCCTTCTGGGCGGACCGCGGCACGTAGATGAGCCGACGGCAGGAGTGCCAGGCCGTGCTGTTGGCCAGGTTGTTTGGCATCATGTTGCCTATCGCCGAGTTTGAGTTGGCGTTCGGGTACGAAGCGTTCCTTCCCTGAATTTTACAAACAACAATGTTAACAGTGGCTTTCAATGTTTGTCGTTAAGCGCTACCGAGGCATTGTACCACGTGAGCCAAGAGGTGTGCGGCAAACCAGCTCTTAATTTGCTTAGTTGCTTGACTCGAGTGTCGCAGCCAAGAAGTGGCCTTGTTAGCCTCACACCTATCGCTCTCGGCGCATTCGTGACACGATATCCGATTATCTACCGGCAAATGCTTCTTTTAGAATAAACAAACTTAAAATCGAATAATAATTCATTATCTTGGTTTGCGTGAGTCTATCGATCGGCCGCCGCTCAAACACACTCGACACCAATCATTTCGTCCGAAAAATTTCTCTCGCGAAAGCGTCGCCGCCATTGCCTACGAGAGCACTGCCGTCTCCTCACTCCTCTCCTCTCTTTTTCAATCATTGAGTCGAACGGGATAGTGAAATAGGCGAATCCCCCGTCGGCCAATTCATTAATCGTCGTCTCGTCTCTCTCTAATACCGAGGCAATCGTTAATGAACGTGCGCCCAAATAACGAAGCACATGCTTCTCTCCCCAGCAGCGCTACGAAATTGCTCCCAAGGACGAAGGCTCGTATTTACCGCGATTGAGCCGTTGGTCGTTGGGCCGCCGGCCTCCTCCTCGTTCTCTTCGTCGTTTTCCGAGTGCAGGGGATTGACGGACTCGTTGGCCAGGGGCAGCGGGTCCGGGCCGATCTTCTCGAAGTTGATGACGACGCCCGACTGGACCTTCTGCACGAGCGAGTCGATGCACTGCATCATCATGCGATGGGAGGTGATGCAGTAGGAGCGGCCGCCCGTCACCTCGCACATGGCGTCGATGGGCGAGGCGTCGCTGGCCACGAGGCCGGTGTCCCGCTCGACCGCTGGTGTTCCTGATAGTCGTAGCACCAGGGAGAAGAGGCGCTGGTCCCAGCGGAAGGGCTCCTTCGTCAGCTCCGAGCCGGGTATTGGTGTGTGCATCGGCAAGGTGAACTGCGAGAGAAAGTGCGCTTGGCTTTTTTATTGTGGCCCGGTAGTGTTGGGGAGGGGGGTGGGGTGGGGGAAAAAATAGTGGACGGTCAGTTGGGCGAGGTGACCGAAAGCTTTTGAGGTGAAGCCTGGCCTTGAACCGCGAAACTAATGTCGTGCAGAGTGCGAAATTCTCTAGGATAGGCTCTCGATAACTTTTAATCGGCATTTCATGTTTATGAGGTTATGCGCTTTACTTCGCTGCTTCGTGATATTTAATTTGGCACGAGCACACACGCGCGCACAGACAAACTTTTTATTTATTGATTCGCGATATTTTCGTTCATCTAATACGAGCTTTACTTAATAAATGTTTAATTTCGCGTGTGGCACGCTCTCTCTCTCTCTCTCTCTCGCTCTCTCTCGCTCTCGTCCTCTTTTAGACGGTGCGCTATTTTGAAAATGGGCAGTTATCGTTAAATCCAATATTTCCCCATAAACTATTGTTATAATAACAGTTGGAAAATATCATCATCGGCTCGACTCGCAATTTTCGTCAAACTCTCTCTCTCTCTCGCTCTCTCTACGCACGTTAAATCGAACCACTTTGTTTCTCACTTAATGGACAATACTACGTGTTAATAAATGTGAATCTTTTCCACCCGAATGCACATTAACGTCCAAAACACAAATTCCGGCCGTTACTTTATTGTGAAGTATTTGGGTTACTAATTAATTTCACTTATGATATTCAATGAGCGAATTCGAGCTAATAAACATCGCCGCACTTTATTATTATTATGCCTTACGTATATGCGTAATATTTTAATCGCGTACTATATTTTTTACACTAAGGTCTCTTATTTTATGCATTATATTACCAGATGCTTCGCATTACCTAAATAAAATCTATTTAAAGCGAGGGCACTTTATTTTAACCTGCATCGAAATGTTAGAAAAAGTAGTGTGTAACATTAAACAGTGATAGGGACGAGTGGATTATTATTTCGAGGCACAAGTATTATAATTAATTGGAAAGGAGCGAGAGTTTTCAATTGATTAGATTTTAATTTCCCTCTTGAAGAGCACTCGAATCGCGAAAGCTTTAAGACCGTGGATTTTTTAGATTTCATTGAAATGTCTTCTTAGTTGAATACTTATTGAATAAAGAAAGATGCGGAATTAAAATAGTGTGACGATGCTTATATATTGAGAAAGTTTTTTTATTACTTTCTACCATATTGTGTTAAGACTGAGCTGTTATTCTTTACCAAAAGTAATAGCGGCCGTTTTTAACTGTACGCCAGCTGCTGCATCATTTTTTTTTCTGCTTACGTTCCGTCATTGTCTCAATCATAATCCAGTGGTTTTAGAAGCATTCCTTGTTGCGATAAAATATTTATGTGTACACTATGTTTTCCCTCCTGTCTGCCGAAATTTCCACGACCGCGCACAAAGAAAATTCGCGTGCCCGCTCGGCGCAATAAGTAGTTGCAACTATTCAAACCGAATTATTAATTTCACAATATTCAACTCCTATATACACACACATATATATATACATACAATTCCTTTTTGTTTCGTTAAATTGCATATTGTTAAAACGAGTCGTGATTGAAAAATTCAAATGTATTTTATGGAATTTATGTACGAAGATATTTATTAGAGAATAAGAGAATATTAAATATCACGCCTCGACATTCTGTGCATTGAATCATAGTAAAAACAATTTTTTAAATACGCTCGGCGATATAACAAAGTCTAATTTACTGGCATAACTTAGTCTTTATTGAATGACAATAAATTATAACTTTACCTTTTTAGAAATTCACCTTCATAAAATTATAATTTGTAAAATAGATTGATGACTTTATATATATGTGTGTGTGTTTGTGTGTGCGTGTGTGTGTATAGATTTTTATATTCACGTGAATAGTTTTTCTAGACGTAATCGATGCATAATTAAATGTAAGCAATTATGTAATTTGAGATAGCTAATGAGTAGAAATTTTATTTATCATATTTTTCGCATAAGATTTTTGAGGTTAATTGTCATCGTAAACTTATCCTATACATAATATATATTCTATACATAGTTGCCGTCTAACTATTCCAATAAAATGTATTATTTAAAACATTTACGAATAATCGTATAACCTACCTAAACGTTAAACTAGTAATATAAACCGTATGCATTTAATGCTTGATATATTTGATGGTTTTAATTACTTAAAAAAGAAAATTTAACGTATAAGAGTAAACGACAGTCGACGAAAGTGGAGCGCAATTTTGTAACTTTTTATGGAATAATTGTTTTTTTGGGTTTTTTCTCCCCCGTTTAATTTTAATAAATCCAAATTTAATAAAAATATTTGTTATTGCTTTGTTTCAAACAAAAAACTTTATACTAATTGTTCAATCAAATTCGTTTGACAATCGACGTAATTGGTCCTGTACATTCTCAAATTTATTCTAAAAATGCGTCTAATCCAAAATCGTAAAATAGATTAATTTTCGACGCAAAGAATGCACCATAAAAAAAAACAAACAATATACGTAAAAAAATTAATGAAAATTAACCAATCGATCAATTACTTTTAATAAAATGCCACGAAGAGAAAAATGCTTTTACAAAGCTGCGTATTTATATATTCATAACGTGTAAAATATATTTCGTAATAGGGGTGGGGTGGGTGGGTGGAGGGGGTGGGAGGCATTGTCGGTTGTAAATATACAAAAAAAAAAAAGGAAAAACTTAACCGTCGAATGGCATTTTAAGCGTATTAAAGTATCGTTTAATGCAGGCTTTAAGTACATGTGGTAGTGATGCGAAAGCGTGTATTTTAGGATCCGAATTACCATGTTTCACGGACATTATCCAACTTCTCTTAACCAACTTCACCTGTACTTTACGAATCATTCGCTTAACTAATGTAATATCTGAAAACCCGCTTAGAGAGCCGCTCAACGACATATTATGCGAATCGCGTAATTTTACAAGCACCGGCTCTGCTAATGGCGATCAAAAGTATCGTCCGATCATTCATTGATGCTCATAACCGTAGAATATCCTACTCGACATTACAGACGTTAATAATCGAGGGCAGTTGTAACGCGTTAGAGGCGCACTGACGCCTCGAGAGCTTTTTAAAATTTAATACATCGAGGTAGTGGTAGTGGCAATAGTGGTAGTAGTGACAATAGTAGTAGTGGTGGTAGTAGTAGTGGTGGTAGCGGTAGCGGTAGTGGTAGTGGTAGTAGTGGTAGTGGTAGATATACTAACGTCCTGGTGAACTCCGTTTCCGGTCGTGTACTTGCCGCCATCGGTGATGACGACGATGACCGAGGGCTCGAGGTAAAAGGGACATCTGCCCTGGCCGTAGGTGTCGATGCCGGTCTGCATGCGATTGATGTTGAGCACGTCAAAGGCGTTTTTGAGGGCGGTGCCGAGGGTCGTGAGGCCGACGCACTGCAGATTCTTCAGCTCGTTCATGAATGTCGCCAGGTTCTCCTTCCAGCCGGCCTGCGTATATATACATGAACCGGTGAGAGTGGCGTTCTAGCTCCGGGATAAAGATACGAGATTTCCGCCCCGTGGGGGCCATTGGAGGGCAGCCAACTTCTGTCACTGCCCTCGGCTTTTCATCAGCGCGTTTATGAAACACTCTGTTACGTCGCGATTTCTTTTTTTCTCTTTCCCTCAGCCCTTAGAGTGGAGGGCCGTTGCTTTTTATTGGGTGTCAGTGGTGTCTATAGGCCGTCTATAGGCTTGAGAGTGGATTCGGGGCTATTTTTGGGCGGAGGAGTATGTAATGCTGGGCTCATTGAAAGACTTCGATCGATTAATTTTAATGGTGATGCAAGTTGCGCAAATGCACGTCGAAAAGTTGCAAAATCCGGTAGACGTTAAGTATTGGTTTGTAAGGGTATTGTATTGTATTGCTTGTGGATTTCGATAGTTAATTAGAATGCCAATGCGCTGACACTCGATTACTTAAAAGTGCCGTCTCGTCGTGTGCTTAATGGTCGGAACGATTGAAAATCATCATTATCGGCCTTTTGGCATCAAAACACTTCTCGTTTTGGGCTTGCGAGTAAAATTTTCCAACTTTATCAATAATAATAATAATTTGAATTTCTTTGCTATTGTAATAATAATGAGAGCCAAGCGTTTGCATCGTCATTTTTAATCGATCAGGGATGAAAGGACACTTTTGTAATGTCTTTAAAGATACAGTGAAAGATCAATTACTTTTAAAATGCATCCAATGTCAGTTCTGTGCCTAAGATGAGACATTACGGTGCGTAGTGTACGAATTGGTAGATTGGCGAACGTAGATTGGCGAACGAATAAATTTGTTAATACTAAGTGCGTTATAAGTCGATTTGATAATGAAATTTTCTCCCTCGTTAAGATATTAATTTTAGACAAATTAGGCTTTAAATTCTCAACGGAATTACAGACATTTGTTTTGCTCTTTATTGTCGCTTTGCACATTCACGTAAAAGGCTATATTATTCTATCTTTTGTCCTTCTTCACCTGACTAATAATGCTAATTACGTATCCAGCAAGATTTTTATGCAAAAACCTAAATCATCATGAGCATGCGTTGTTTATATAATAAAGTATCTTGCAGCGAAAAAGTAAAAAAAAAAATTAGCCTCCTATGAAGATTTTCGTTCAAAAGGGAATAATTGAATGTTTTCTCATTTATAAAATTTGAATTACGAATAGATGCAGAAGGTTCTAAAAATAGACAAAGTTGTGCTAAAATTGTAAAATCTTTTAAGTATTGTCATCGGCTGTGTTGGTGGACTCATAATGCTTTAGTTCAGTAGAATTCATGTCAACAAGCTAAATACCATTTTTAATATTGGTAATCTATAATTCGGATACATTTGTTTCTTAATATTGAGTATCACAAGATTTAATTATCTGAAATCATCACAAGATCTGAAAAAGAAAAGGGAGCTTATGAAAAAATTGCAGAATAACAATTTCAATACCTTTATGTTATGAGGTGTATCTTCAAAGGTCAATAACATGTATCTGTCTCCTCTACTCTCTGGTGACCTTTGTCGGACCTGAAAAACATAGTATACATATCTAAATATACGCACATTTGTTTTACAATTATTATTAGTTGTGAAAGATGGTTGAGTTTTGTCATTTATTTAACAATATCTGTATATACATATTGGTGTACACAAACATTTTGCTGACAATATAATAGCAAGTTTTTATTTTACATTGAGTAAGTACACTGATATTAATTTACTAATTTAATGGGACATTGTACTAAGGCTGTAACCGAGAAATTGTTTATACCTAGTTTTAATTACAATGATTTAGAGACCAAAATTATTCGATTGTCAGTGTTTTCACTCGCTGAATTTTAACTACTATATACCTCTGCTGTAAATTTCTACAAGAATCTTGTGCACGATATAAAGTACGTAATCATTCATAATAAAATACAATTTTTTGTACAAGAATTTTGATAGCTTTTACGATATCCTAGAGGCTGCTCAAGGCAAACACTCCTTTTGAATATCTTAAATAGTGAAAGTAGAGCATCACTTATTATTTAACATGTCATTCCACAGCTCAATGTATTCGGATGTAATTGTACACGAAGAAAATTGGCTATCCAATGAAATGCTAATAATATTGTGTGTGCCCCTGGGCTCCTGGATCTCGTATAGGCAACGCGTAAAATTACAATACAAATTTACATAACGTCGTCATTACAAGTGACCATTCGTTACTCTTACAAGATCCTCCTTGCCGCATTTCTACAATGTTCTTACATACAGCATTGGAGCTACATCGGCAAATAATACAATATACAATTTTTGATGAGATACAAAATGTAATGAGGCCTATGGTATTATCGTGATAAGGTTTCTACCAGGCTCGTTGCCATTTATTCCCAGTCCCAGCTTAACAAAATCCTCCGACTCTTGTAAGGAAATTAACAGCAGAAGAGTTTGTAGAGCGGTGCAACGCAGTCCTCCATAGAGAGAGCCGGAGCCACTTAACGCTAGCTCTCCGGCCATCACTGCAATGCTCCCTCTGCGTACCTTGACAAATGTTTCGACAGCACTCTTGGCCACATCGAGCAGGGTGGGTCGACCACCCAGATAAGCCCTCTGGTTCATCGAGGCCGAGGTGTCGATGAGAAAGACTATTATGGTCATGTTTGTAGGCTATGAATCCCTCTTCTCTGTCTCCTCCCGGGGTAATCGCCTCCTCCCGACTAATCTCCTTCCAAGAGCAGCTAACTGCTGCTCCCGTTGAGCGAGGGCCTCAAGCCGGCGTGGCGCATAGTCGCTGCTTCCGCTGCCCGCTCGTCCATCCGACGACGAGGACGACGAGGAGGACGACGCCGCCGCCGCCGCTCTCTCCTCGCCAACGTTCCGCTCCCTCCCACACGTCTGCTCACGCACACACGCGCGCGCTCTCCTCTCTCGGCTGTGACCCAGCTACGGCTGCCCCCCGCGCCACCTCCTCGCTCGCCCCGCGGGCTCTGCCACCGATCCTCCTCGGGAGTCGAGGGGCCTCCCCGCGACCTCCGCTCGCACCAAAAATCCCGCTCGAGCCTCGTCTACATACGCCTCGGCCGTCCCTCTTACTCCGTGCGGACTCTCGTTTACGTACACGCGCGTACTATACCGTCCGTATCCACGTTTATTCACAGAAACAGGCGCACGAGCGCACGCACGCAGGCACGCACACACGCGCACGGGGGCGCGCACATGCGCAAGAGCCCGTGTATATAGCGCGCGGCGTACTCGACGGCAGTCCTCTCTCGCTCGCACAGCTTGC
>JAPYYT010000841.1:0-36933 GCA_030522565.1 Ceratosolen corneri | reverse complement strand
ATAATATATGTATATATATATATATATATATATATATATATATATATATATATATCTAAGGCTTACAATGGACGTTAACTTGACATGACTACTATCATTGCGATCGAACACAATTATATAAAATACAAATATTAATTACCTCTAAAGGCTTTAAAAAGAAAGTGAAAGTTAAATGGCGTCGATACGATAGTTTCCAATGAGCTTAAATACCCGACATTTCTTGAATTCAATCATTATAGAGCAAGAATAAATTATACTTATATTTAATTCGAATTTCGAAGGAATTTCATTGTTAATAAAAATATTAATACGAAGAAGCATATGCGGGCACAAATTTCAAAATAAACGTACATTAATCGCATACGAATTTGCTAGCCCTAAATGATTATTTACATCATTGCTTTCAAATTCTTTTCAACTTAAAGCGAAATACCAGTTGTTATAATTTTCAAATGTAAAGTCCATTCTTATTAGACTTGCCTGTTAGCTTAAATAGATTTAGTCCGATTCGTCCATTAACTCTAAAATTTATTTAAAAAGATAGAACGTCCAAGCGAGATATTTCAATAAGATATAACATGCAATGCACCAATAACAAATTATATAAAATAGCATAGTAAGAACGATATGAATTAGTCAATGCATAATAAAAATATTAATGCCTCAGATGCTTATGGTTTGTGGAGAAATGAAGGGCGAAAAATGCGAAAGAAAACTAATTAGTTGTAAAAACACGAAAAAGTTGAATTTTACAAAAGCTACGAGTCATTACAGTCACCCCTTACCCACACACATGTCATTGAGCCAATGCCAATTGAGCATGTGTATCGTCAGTCGAAGAGGTGAAGTACATTTTTTAGGAGCACCAGTACCAATTAGAGGAAGGACCCTGCCGAGTTCTTAGCTCCGTCGTTCGCTCGACTAAGTAAGAAAAATAATTGGGTGAAGAGATCGGGCGCCTTCCTCGAGACTTTCCCCTGTTCAAGCAAAAGTGCCTGCGAAATAATTAAGATGAAGCAAGGACTTACATTGTTTCGGGATGCAAAGCTATATATAGCCTGAGCTTAGCCATCGATATTTTTTCATTTCACTCGCCTGATTCAATATCTGTCTCTCTTCTTACACTTGTCGTCCCAACTAAATCATCACCACCACTCCTTCCCCAACAATTATTACATACCTTTCAAATAATCAAGTGTTTTTAGTTTTTAAAGCAATTCTCAACGTAGGCAACACGGGAGCTCTGATGGATATTGCTAATTTTATCGTGACAATTTTTGTCCATTAGTTGCCCCCCAATTGAATCCCCAATATCTATTTAATTTTAATGAAATTGAGAAAATGGAGATGAATATTAATGCCTTGCTTATGACTATTTTGCTACACTGTGGCTTTTATTCTTAGCTCGAGCTTAATTTGACAAGAGATTATTAATCGATATATTCGAATTCTCGTATAAAAACTCATTTAGACAGGCATTACGAAAACATTTATATTTATTTATATAAATATATATATATTGTTAATATTCATATCTTGTGGATAGTCTTTATTTTCGTTCAATCATCAAAGTTAGGTGACGTTCGGTCCAATTAAAACATAGTTTGGCTGACCGTTTCAGAACAATGTATTAACATTGTTAATAATATAATGTAAAAAGTTAATACTTTGATTATTCTTATAAAAGCAATAAAAATTATAACAATCTAATTACATTTAATGAACCATAATGTCGTATCTAAAATCGTTTCAAGATAATAATTTACTTAAATAGAGTAACGTATACGCCTGCGACATAAGCACGCGAATTAACTGAATATTAAGAAAAAATTAATTTTCTGATTCTTCAAAATAATTTACTTGGAGAATATTTTCATACTTTCAAACCATCAAATCCCCACAATAATATATTCTTCATTTTTACTATCATTAACTCTATAGCTTATAAATATGACCTTTGTAATTCAGGTGCATTATTATCTACATAGATTTGAATTAAAAATACATTATTAACTGAATAAAGCCGTTAAAATTTACGTTCAAAAGCTTTCACGAACGAAAGGATAATTGATTCCCATTGATGTAGCAAATAGGCGAAATTCAGGTGAAACTATTGGTTTCTCTCTCTTGGTAATATATCGCAACGAATGATTATCAAACTATTGCATTAATAGGGCCAAAAAAGCAAATTTGTCAGTAAAATTGTTATTGCCAATATGGGAATGTGACGTGAGAAGGAGCGATGCATAAATGTAGAAGAGAAATGAAAGCTCAGGATGCGCAGGGGAGGAGAAGAAAGATGAATGTGGGGGTGCAAAAGACGCGTACCTTGAAAGTGGGTCAAAAATAAATTGAAGTAAAATTATTGGTATCGATTCAAATTGTCCACGGCATCAAAATGACGTCATAATAGCAGCAAATCGGATTAGCCTTCCGGCCGCAGAAAGTTGACCCGTTTTTCACCGACGTATGCATCCAAATCCGAATTATTTTTCTGTCGATTACTTTTATCATTTCCATTCGCTCTCTTGCACTCGCTCTCCCTCCCTCCCTCCCCCCTCTCACCCATCGCCTATGCCTTTCTCTCTGTCCATCCAACTATCTGGCTATCTATTTGATTTTCAAATGAAAAGAATTTTTAATCTCAATTAAAAGGTTCACAAGACAATATTCTACCTTACAATTTTCAATCGGTATTAAAGTTTTTAATTACAAATGTTACACACGAGTAAAAATATTTTGTTCCCGCTAATTTGAAGCTTTAAAGTATATATGTATATTTCCTGTCGCGTGAATTAGAAAATAATAATTATTTACTGCAAAGCCTGCATTGAATTGGAGACTACAGTATTGTAAATTCTATTTTACTAATATGACTAAAATACTCGGAACCGTAAACCTAAAAGTGAATTAAATATTACTAGGTATTAAGGTATTGCATTTGGATATTAATTTTCATAGGCTCTAAGAGACCAAGTCAATATAAACAGTAGAAATAAATTCGTCGTAGACGTTTAAATGTATAGTGATGCTGGTGGCTATTGATTGGTATTTATCAATAGATATTGTTGTTGGAATACGTGCCTGAAGAATGAAAATTTATCTCTTACAAAGCGAGTACTAGCGAGCTCTCCTCTTTTTTAGCGAGAACGAAGCAGCGCAAATGAGATTTACGCCAAGAGGGACGCCCGGGTTTCGCATTACAAGCTTATGTCACTTCGCATAGGATTTCTCGATAAAAGGCTTGGGTTCGCTAAATCGCCAAGCAGATCAACGTCATATTAGATCGCACAGGCTCTCAGAGCAGACAATATAAATGTTGCAGAAAATTTCGAGTGCCCTCGTCAATTTTAAATGCGGATTCGCGGACCAAAGCCGCCTCCCTCATCAACGACAAAAAGAAAAAAAAAGAAACACGCAAAATAAAAAGCAAGCCAACACAAAGAGTAATCGCCGGCATCGTATTGTTTCTGCATAATAGGGATGGGCGAGTGAAGTAGACCAGGACATTTCGGGTACTTTGGACCGTAGGGCCAGCGAGCTTGTGCAAGCTCAGCAATGTAAGCATCACTGCTATTCTTTATTGTAATCACTTTTGGTTTTACATGTGCTTGCAATTGCGTCGAAGCGCGTATATTCAGACATTATTAATAGTGCGAGTTTATTGCCACTTTCTCCGATGCCATCCGTCCAAAATATGATTTCCCCGTACGTTTGTGAGCAAAGCTGCGCAAATCGTGCCTATTAAGCATCCTTTGAAGCTTCATTTTGGCTTATAAGACTCGGATTATATCGACACTAGGCGACAGTGTCATTGCGAGATGTTGGTAATCCTTCTTTGAACGGTTTTGCTAGTTTCTTATCTAGTCGCTTGTCCTCGCATTCTCAAACCCGATGCCCTTGCTACCTTTGAGTTAATTTGTGTTAAATACAGCAAGAGATGAGCTTCCTAATTATATATTTCACCAATGACCCCCAAAAAATCCAATAATATCTGCGCATTTAATGAGCTTTTCGATCAAACTTTCAAATACTTTACAAAGTAAATATGGCCGCTGTTTTGATTGTAAAATGCCTTTATGAAGCTGACACTACTAATAGACAAACAGGCAAGCAGTTCTTAACGATTTCATGTAGCATTCGAAAGAGTAATTGCAGAGCCTACGTAAATCAAATACCCCTTGGCGATAAATTTTTGACCGACATAACTCTAGTGGACCCCAAAATAGACTCGCGGCATAAAGAAAGCACTTGGACGTATTCCATCCTCTGTTACTCACAAGCAAGTGAAATTTGTCCGTCCTTGCTCGGACTGAGACTCGTTAAAAACGTAGAAAGCAGTGCCAATCTTTTACTTTGTTTCGCCGTGGCTCGCGGCGGTTTGCGGTACTGACGACTGCATTACTCGAAGGTCACACGTGACCAGCTTCAAGGTTCCCAAGGTTTTGCTAGTCAATCCTGCCGAGTTTCTAATACAACTATAATTCAGCCTGGATACATTTAATTGGACGCGATCTTTTGAATTTGCCTCGAACTCGTATTCACGTTGCTATATTATTATAACTTATTATAACAACATGATTATACCTTTGATAATTGAAGGCAGAGAGCTGAATAAAGAGTTTGATATTTCCCATCAGCATCTTATAAATGAGGAATCATCTCTATTTGGGTATATTTTTCGTCTCAAGCCAATAATTGCTTGCTTTGGAGAGAGACAATATTAGAGGCGAATCAAATATTCAACAGACAATAAGGTCGCGCCTTTTCATTATTACGAAGCCTTTAAATATTTTAACGTCAGTATAGCACTGTTTTCAATAATATTGATGAATTTCCACTCGCTCGCTGAAGAGAAAACCAATAGCCGAGACCCCGAAGCTTCGCAGCAACATTTTCACGAAACATTGCACGTTCGTAGTCGAGGAACCTAGTTTTTGTTATATAAAGACATTAAGCATTCAATGTATCAATAAAATGTCAGCTTCGAAAATAGCGAGTCCAATCAGGACTCTTCCTCGTGAAGCAATTGATTTCGAGGCAGACTGCCCTGAATAACTGACGAGGGCATAATTTGAAGCAGCGCGCCGAGACATTAAACATTTATCATCGGAGGCGATTAAAAATTTCGCAACTGCGGAGCCGGGAATCGCGAGGTACGTCGACGCCTCGAGCACGGAAACGGCACCGATCGACAAAAGCTCAATGTGGCCTCGCGCGACACCTCCCCCCGTCTTTGCATGTAGTGGTTCCGTGTCGGGGGGCCGTTAATGCCACATATTTGCACTTCCCTCGCCGGTTCTGGGCTTCTTCAGAGCCGCTGCGGGGATCGCGATCAGGCGCTTCATACGTCACGCGATTGCTCTTTTCCGAGGGGATGGAGGACATCGCTGTGTTTGGACAAGCCATCCGCCACTTGCCCGAGATAATGCGGCTGATTGTGGGCGAATAGCCCGGCCTCGGCCTTTTTGCCCTCAAACTAATATCCCGTGATAAGTGGAGTCGACCTCCACTGGCGAGCCTATATCTTGGCATCGATCGAGCTTTAGCCGCGAGAATTAGCTTCGCCGTGAGGCTATGAGGCTATGAGGATTAGCGGGGAATTTATTTGTGCCGTCGCTTATTTAAAACGAGGCTTATTATTATGCTTTCCCTCTGCGAATGTCGATCGCCGAGAGGGGGGAACGGCAATATTGACCATTAAATGGCGTATCTTGTATCACCGCGGTAAAATTAAACGGTGTTTTTCTTGCGGCAGCTGGCACGGTGCTTAGGTAATAAAAATGGCCAAACGTTCGCTGAATAAACGCGAATGTGGGGAAATTATTCGCGATTAGTGGAAAGTTTTGAAAAATTCAACCCAATTATTATCTTTACGAATGCGTTTGTGTGCGCGTTTGTGTGCGCGACATTTACGGGAAGAAGGATAAAATGTGTTGTATGTAGTTTGACGAGTTTCATTAGCTTACTCGAATGAGGAATTGAATGGAAAGTAATTATTTTTCTCGATTATTTAATGTGATTAATCACTGGGGTACCATTAACCTTACGGCTACTCGTTCTTTTAAATAATAATGCTCTCGACCTTATATTACAACACCGACTATTTTACAAAATACAAAATGAATAATAACGTTAATGTTGGATTTATACATTGTTAGGTGCTATTATTCTACGCCAACTGAAGAATTTCTGAAATAGAATGTCTGAAGTTAATTAGATTCATATATTATATTACTTTTAAAAGATTCTTATAAAATTTCTCGTTCCGTAACACAGGTCTTGATCATCGTCGGAAATTGAAAAATTCATGAAAATCATAATTTTCTATGAAGAGGATTTTTAAACTTTGCGCAACACAATATTTTGTTTCATCAATTTCTCGGTAAAAACCCTACGCTTACATTCAATTGAACTTACTCTTTAACTTTACGTTTAATCCTGAATGTCTTATTAATGTTTGTTTGCTCATTGGGAAATGTTCACTCCGTTGTAAATTGCAATAATAATAGATTTGAGCGTAAAATTGAGCCGGCATTAGTAATATAAAATTCTATTAAAATGAAAATAAACTCGCGTCGTAAAGGGAAAAGTTCAAAAATGTCCTATTAACATTTACGAGATCACGTGCACTGTACACGAGATTGTCCTGTATAAACAGTTACGTACGAAAAATATGTAGAAATCCGTACTCAAACATGGAAAAATTTGCCCATATGCGCATTTTAATACTTTAAGTATTAATTTGTAACCGTTAATAGGTATTCTCCAAACTTTTAATAAAAAAACATTAACCTCCTTCTATTCTCGAATTTCATATAAAATGCTGAAAAAAATTCACATGCAAATTTTATTGATTTCCCGTAAAAACTTTTTCATTGTTGTAGCTGCAGAGTTATTTCTAATATTTCTTTAAGGTTTTGCTGCAATGTCAAGAAATTATTTGCAGCTTCATTTCATTCACAGAAATCAAATAACCTTTAAAAATATTATTTACCAACGAGTGTGATAAAACGTACCTACGTTAATAAAGATTCTAAAGACAATTTCATTGGAAACGTTGTTATGCATCTAGGATTAACAGGATTTATGTCAAATGAAATATGAATTCAATGTATTTTGAGCAAGTAAATCAACATTGAGTTTAAAAAAATACGCTCAACTGAGCAATGAATTTTGTTAATCGCTATTTATCTCTCTCTCTCTCTCTCGCGAATAAAAGCAATATCCGTTTAATAACCAATTCCTTCGATCTTCTCCTCTCATTTAACGTAATTCAACGCTTTGTGATAAAAAAAAAAAAGAGCAATAAATTCTCATTACTATAGAAATGTATTGTGCCCCAAGAAATTAAATTGTTCATCAAACAAAGCATGCATTTTTCAACTTGCTCGAGGAAATTTGCCTAATTAATCTGATAATATATAAGAACACGACGTAATATTTTAGCAGATTACAGCGTACGCAAAAGTATTAAAACACTTTCTATAGTCTGCCAAGGTAAATTTATACACAAATATATATTTATAATTGAAATATAGTACGACGTAGCATTTTTTGAATGATATTATAAATCTCGTTAAAACAAGCGAGCGGCGGTAATATGTTTCACACACGCGCGCGCACGCCCACACACACATACAAGGTCCTATAATATTCTATTAATAATTTAAACTGTAAAATATGCAACGTATAATTTTAATAAACATGAATATATAAGTGAGCTTAAAGTGAGACAAAATACAAAGGACGCTCAATCTGTGTGTTATTCTTTAATAACGTAGTTACGGGGAAAAGTCGTAAAAGTCGTAAAAAATGTTGATTTTGCGCTAAAACAACAACAATATGAAATAAATCGACAGTGATTGAAAATATGCCCCCGTCGGGCATCCTACAAATCAGCAAAATTAATAGAATTTCAAGCCATCGTCTCCGTTTTCATGAACTTTGCAATTTCAAAGCCAAAGCAACAAAGCATAATCTTTAGGATAAATAAGCCTCGCCTAACGCGAATTACCAATTAAATTAGCGCTCACGGCGGAGCCAAGCCAAAGGGGAGAACAATTTAAATTCAGCCCCAGCAATAATTCAAGCAAAATCTTACTACGAAGTTGCTGCTAAACTTCCGCGCTCCCATATTGGATTTAGCCCGAAGCCAAAGCGACACCTCCTGCCGTTAAAAATTTTCCTCATGCAGAGGCGCCACCCGAGCGAAATTGTCACCACTCGCGCTGAATTTCCGCAAGGACACACGTCCTCTCTCCTCGGAGAAATTCGAGCCTCCCCAGGGCGGCCTCGGCGACGGCCTCACGCAGCCGCCTTTAATAATCGAGACCCTTAGAGCACGAAACCCGTCCCCCCCCCCCATGCCAACCCTCCGCGGCACGCGCTCCGCATAAATCCCCGTTGCGACGGCCCGATGGTGGCGGGGGGTGGCTGGGGTAGGCTAAGAGTTCTTAAAGCGCGACGAGTGGCTGGATTTCGTAGGGTGGAGGAGGTTTTCGCGAGAGGAGAGCGACACTGACGAATGATGCCCGAGTCGCTCGACGAGTCGAATGTGGTGAACTCGCGTCCGGCGGATTTGTTTGCCGTTAACTCGAGGCGGATGTTGCTACTGCGCCAAGAGGCTGAGAAGCTTCGAAGGCCACGTGGCTGTCAATTAGTTTGTATGATGGGGGGGGGAGGGGGCGATTCGTTGTAATTTTCGGTATTTTGAGGGACTTGAGTGCGATGGTTGTGGGTTGTGGAGGGGAGGGGGGAGCTCTTTGACGAATCGATGTTCCCTCTTCTTTTATTCATTCGTTGCATTCTAGATTCGAGTTGGCTGTAGTTTGTTTAAACGTTTATTGGCATATTAATGTCGATACTGCGAATGAGGCATTGGTCGCGTGTTGGGTGTTGGATGAAGTTGCGAAAGTTTTATACGGAGAAAGCAATATTTCTCGGTACTTATTCTCCTCTCGGAGTAAATTCATTATTCTCTGGAATATTTTTATGCGCCAAGAGCTTTTTCTAGATGGACATTATCCTTCCTCGATTCATTTTTAATGGAGCTTAACTGATTTACAATAAAGCAGTTCCCATTATCCTTAAATGTATGGTTGAGATCTGCTCCGCGGATGACATTTTTTTTTATTAGTTTTCACATTGTATTTTTATTGTTGCGCTGCGTAAAAGATAAAATAATAAAAGCTATATTTTCTTTAATGTTTTCAATTTAGTGCCATTGTATTCGGAAATTATATTTGCTCAACTATTTTATATAAAGGAATTCTGTTTTTAAAAATGAAAAAGTAATAGGACTATTATTATTATTAAAGGGAAAAGCGTAGATTGAAAACCGCAATTATTAATTTAGAAATTCTGTTTTTCTTTCTTATTCCGCTGAAATTCTATTCAACGCAAATAATCTATATGGAATTTAATAATACAATATAAGTGTATGAGTGTAGAGAAACACTGTGTAGATCTATTTTTATGTATAATGGATAAAGTGAACTTGTAAAAAACCGCTGAATAGGTGAACAGCTTCGAGACTATTTCGTTCGTATTTATTTCATTAATTGTTCAAAATGTATTATCGAACGAATTTGATTCTAAAACATTTTATTGGAAAATCTACTTCTAACTACGCAAATATAATTATTATAGAAATAATCACGACAGCTTTCAGATATTAAGTGTCCCATAATTCCAATATTATTTCTATCCTTTAAAATGAAAAAATTAAATTGAATGTTGAGCACGCATATCGCTCATTTGATTTAAAAACTACATATTCGGTGAATTTTCAGGAAAACTCTTCGTATGCTTACAAAATACATATATCCAATACGAAATTTACTATTCAAGTCGTTTAATTACTCAAATGCACCTTAATATTATACTTTTTAATATTGGCGCCATGTTACGTCAGCTGCCGTGAAATAATATCTGGAATTCAAGAGAAATATCTGAAAGTAAATACACAATATCTTAAAATAATAATCCTCTATGGGTATATGCATCTATATACATGATATATTAGCATTAATGATTACACGATGAATTCAATTAAATATAAATGTCAATACTTGTGAAATTTGCAAAAACAGTTCAGTCGGTAGCAACCGACTACCTTTCAACATATGCCAATTTTCCATTTACACATATATATTTGACTTGTCACTACCTATTCTCCCAATAATTTCATAAATAATCCATTTCAATTATCCCCATTTCTTCGGCAACCCCCCCCCCCAACGCCCCAACGCCACTGCCGCCGCTAACACCACGCCCCACTCCACTGTCTCTATCTCACCTATTCATCGTCGATCGTATCAATTTCGAATCCGGTCGAGCTTATCGTGTCGCATCCGACAAAGCAGCACTCAAGTGTACTTAAAAGTCAAGCAACTCCCCCGCGTGCCTCAAGCTTGCGGAATAATAACTCGACTCGCCCTGGTGTTTCTCCATCCTTTGCCTCGGCCGCTGCCAATCCAAACATTTGCTTCTTCCCTCTCATTCTCATGGCAAAGTCATGTCTTCACATCGACAACTCCTTCCCATCCTTCTTTCTATTCGCTCATAAGCCGTTTCTTTGTCGTTACTTCGTTCCTTTTATTTTCCCGATATACGCAACTCCGAGGCCATAAAAAATAATAGAATCATTACCAGAAGCATTTTCCAATAGAAAATACAAAATGGATTTTTATCTTTTAAGCAGCGGCATTGAGAATTTTTCATTTTAATTATAGTTATTGCCGCCAGTAATGCTTGCAAAATCTCATTACAATATATTTACATGCAAATATATAGCATTCGGTAAGTGTCACTAGGCTCTATTTAAATGACAATTGACAAACTTTCTATACAAATTATAATAATATATAATCGTTTGAACTAATCATTTCAATCACATTTAACAATCTTAATATTATAGAATTATTCATTCGTTCTTTCACTCATATGAGGAATAATTATAGTTTTAATACCAATTCATACTGTGAATAATTGAAGTGCAATGTTCTAAAATTATCAAATATATTATTATATCTTATTCGTAGATATAACATTAAAAGTACGGTAGGGTGATTTCAATTTATTTATAGCACTTACATCTTTAATATCTAAAAGCGACACTTTGAATGTCTGTGTAAATTACTTTACTTATCAATTATCAATCGAATGTTTCGAACAAAATGTTTAGTTCTTAAATTATGACTTAAACAATTCGAGTTGAAAAAATTTTAACTGGAATAATATTTTTAATTATTTATGCAAATAATTATTACACGAAGCATCAGCAAAAAAAAACTCTTCCAGGACATTCAGGACCTACGTGTGACTTAAACATATAAATTTGAGTAGCATTTTCGCATTAATATTAACTTTAGAATATTAAAATTCAAGAAAAGATGGAGAGAGGATAAAAATAAAAATTACATATAATAAATGCCTTCGATAAAGAAATTTCTTAGGGAATTTTTCAAATCTAAAAAATTAATTTAGTTATACGTACTGTATGCTCTATTAGAATATTTTCAAGAAATCACGTTTCAAATTCTCGTTTACGTATAGAAATGAATTTTATAAATTTTCAACTTACTCGTGAAATATAATATAATCTAAACTATTATATATTCTTGTATCATATTATATAGAGAAAAATTTTATATGAAATTTTATTTAATGCCAACAACATTGAGAAGCTTAAAACTATATAGTATATTATCTATTGAATATAAAAATATAAATTAATTACGAAAAATTGGAATTTATATTTAAATGAATTTTATCTTAACAGTGATTCTGCTTTTGATAATACAAGTTAGAAATCTTTTATATGATTATTATAGTTTATATGATGATATTTTATATGATAATATAAGTTAGAAATCTTTTATATGATTAGATATTGTATTATTATACCGTTCTTATACTGAATGTCATAAATACATTAATTATCATTGCTTAATATGAGTATATTAAAATGATTATATTAATATATTAATATGTAAGTTGTGCCTAATCGATAAACTAGCCATTCGTTTAAAAATTAAGATTATTTACAAATCCATAAAATCTCCATAGATATATTAAATTTTTAATTATCCAACTTATTGCCTGGAAATTTTACATCTCGAAATATAATTTGTCTCGTAAAAAGTATTATCCACGTTCCGATTATCTTTCTTTATCCTTTCATTGTCATTTCAAATTTCCACACCTCGTCTCTTCAAAAATTCTAACAGCATCGATTATCAGAAGCTCCTCTACCAAGGCCTTACAAGCCTATAACTTGGTTACCTCGCAGTCCAAGCCACATTCAACACTTTATAACGAAAACATTAATTCGTTGAAATTCCGGCTGCCGAAAGCTCCAATTCCAACCTTTCCGAAGTCTTATTTAATTGTAATGTCGCAACCTCGAAATCGAGGCCAAGCTCTCGATTCAAGAGCACACAAACACTGTGTCGGAGCCCAGGAAATTATCCAATGGCCGAAAGCGCGAAATTGCAACCCTCCGTCCCTGGTAGGCTTGCCCTCTTCCCTTTTTCTCCGTTTCTCCGTAGGACTCCTAATTCGAGCTTAATAATCGTCTAAATGAAATTTAGAGGACAGGGGCCGGGGAGTGGGGCGGGAAAGTGGAGTTCAGTAGGCTGTGGAGCCGCTCCCTCGGACAGTGCTTGGTGAAGTTATTATGCCGACGTTGTGTGCATCCCACTAAGCAAGTTTATGTTTGTACACCGTCTGCTTCGGGCAGTTATATCGCAAGTGCGGAAATCGCACGGAGGCCGCAGCCGCGCAAATACGAACTTTCCGCGCTTCTCGGGATCTCCTTGCAGCTGCGTTCACCTCTGCCTGCGCGCATGCGCCGGTGTCTCTCTCTCTCCCTCTCTCTCGCTGTCCTTCGTCAATCGAGCGTGCGCGCGCACGCGCGCATACGTCCTCTTGTGCATGAGGTCGGTCGCGCGCGTGTGTGTGCGCCCGTGCATGCGCCTATTGCTTGCATGCTTATTTCTTGGCCTCCGTGAGAAACTTACACAACTTCGACCGCCTCCCTCCGGAAATTCAAGTATTCGTCGGTGGATGCTATTAAAATGTCGAAAGGGAGATGAAAGGAGATACCAAGTCTCAAGGCACTTTGTACGCCTATAGAAACTTGAATTTCATGTTTAAACGAAAAGTTTCATTTTTTCTTTCGACTTGGTAATTTTTTCACGTTTTATAAATTTTTCATTATTCACTGAATATTTTTATATATATATATATATATATATATATATAATAGAAATATTCCTTTTAAATTCAATAAACAATATATTGGCACAGTGATGAATAACATATAGCTTTATAGATAAAATAATATGCTTTGTAATAATTACTTAATCTTATGTAGAATCTTAAATATAGTTCACAAATATTAAAAATGAAATCGCTTAAAAAGTTGGAATAAAATTTTTACGGATATTAAAATTATGTGATATACGACAGAAAATACATTTAAAAAGTATGTAATAGTATAAACAAGCTTTATACATTGCATAACTTACGTATTACACGAAATAAGTGTTAATGTATCATAAATATCATTAATTTAAATTATGACAGCACTTCAACCAATTTGATTTATTGTACGAAAAACAGTTTATAAACTACTTCTGTCCGACTACATATACGCTACTACTACTTATTTCAGTCATTATACTTTCATCTCTAATTTATATGAAATTTTAATCTTAATGACAGTTTTTTAACTTTCTAACTGTTAATATGCTCTTTAAATAAAATACACAATGAAAATTAATTAATTAATTTACATAAATTTAATGATATAACAAATTGTGAATTATTTCAATAATTAATTATATTTAATCATGTTTAATTGTATATATTATTTGTTTAATATATCATTAAATACTAAGCACAAAAAAAGATATTCATTTCGTGCGTTTTTAATTACTTGTTAGGCTGACTTTAATAAAACTTGAGGCCCGTATATTGTAAGAACACTTAGTAATGGTCAGTTGTAAGTGCAAAAAATACGCAGGTAGAAGTGAAATTTCGAATAGCTGTAAAGTGCAATTCATTCGCAATAATGCGCTTGGATCGTTAATTAAATTATCTGTGAGTGTCTGAAAGCAGTCGCTATTTGAGAACGATTCTCAATCACGTGTATTATAAATATTGATTGAGATGACGCGATGCCTTGATAATGTGATATCGCCAAGGGCGCGGAAACACAAGGAGCATCGACAAGTGGGAAATTACAGAGATGCATTCCTCAGATATTTTACGCTTCGGCGGAGGGCTGCTTTTTAATAAATCGCAATTCTATGAGGCCGAGGGAGTGAGATAGGCAGCTGGGGCTTCCAGTGCCGAGCTTGCAAGATGCATAATGGAGCACTTTTGCGGAAGCTGTGCGTGCTCGCGTTAGAGAAGAAAGGAAAAATATTTACTTTAGGGGATGAAAATCGATGTCGGCCATCGGCATACGACAGATAGGCTAGATTCCAGTAAACACCCTTATCTCTTGCATTTTTAATTCTTCGACCACGCATTTTAACCAATGTTCAAGCTAAAAAGATGAGGCTCTAAGAACTTGAATAAGCTTGTCGCTCTCATGCTTTTAATGCACAACTCAATTGCATATTCAAGTGTGTTTAAAATGAAGACAATGAATTTCCGTGACATTGTAATCTTTTTATTACGCCGTTATGTTTACTATTACCATTATTATTGTCATCGCTATTGTTATATTAATGTTGTTGTTGTTATTGCCATTGTTATTGTATGCTGCGGGTCATTTAATTCTTTTCAAACTTTTCCTTTTGATGAGCTGACGTGTGAATTGTGATTATTGAGCTAAACTGCTATTCTGCCAAATCGCCGAGATTTTATAAAGAAAATGCTAGTAGGTTAGGCTAAGCAGGTCAAATCTGTGTAAAATCGAATTATGAATAGCGAAGAAAAAGAAAATTTTTATCACGATGGCCGTCGTTAAATAAATCATGGTCAAATACATTTACTTGGCTTCATATTTTATTCACGAGCGCAAAAAAATGAAACACGTAGTTCCAATCGATTTACGTTGTTGTACTTTCCAAGCTTTAACGAAATTTATTTTTCCCTCCCGCTCGATAAACAAGTCCCTTTCTTACTATAAAAGGCCATATTTAATGGCAAAAATAAGTCTGCCCCGGTGTCCCTTGCCAAACTCACCGCTAAAAGAATAAAATGCAAAATAAATCCTGGAGCAATATAAATCACTTTTCAACTGATTGCCTGCCTTTGGGGACTAATGACCTTGTTCATCTGCAGCTACATAATGGGCCGACAAAATCCATAAATTGCAATAAAGTATGGAATTTGTTTCTTCCCGGAAGCGAGTCGGGCGCAACTTATAGGCCACACTTGGAGGCAGAGAGAAATCTCCTTATGATAAGGAAGTCTCGAGGAGAGTATTGAGAGAGTATCGAGAAGGCGGAAGAAAGTTCAAAAAGTCTTAAGAGCCGCCGGAGTGGTTGGGCTCGGCCTCCACCTACAACCTCCCGCCAGAAATACTCGATTTTCCAACGGAAACGAGGCCCGGACAAGTGCGACGGCTAAGTGCAACTTCTCCTTCGCGCGGCGCATTCTATTCGATTGCCGGTGCAGTGAGAAAGCCGCAGTCAATTGACGACTACTGCGAAACTTCAATGTCAGAGATACACGAGGCAAGTGTAATTTCCTTCTTCCCTCCCCTTCCTCCAAGCCATCCAATTCTTCTCGTCGGCTTTTTCGTCTGACGACGGGTCCTATGAAAAGAAATTAAATCTTCCAAGGCAGCGCTCAAGGGAGGAGAATTTCTGATTGGTTGCTTTGGCTATTGAAGACCGAGGAAATTCACTCTAAGCTGCTCGTGGGGAATTTTGAGATAATAGCGAGACTGTCGCTGCTTTTGCTTAAGAAAAGTTTCTTTAATGTGGTCAACCTTTGCTCCAATTGCTCTTTGTTACGATTGCAGTTGTTTGGGAGGAAAAGTGAAGCGATCGCTGCTGTTGCCTTTGAATTATAAAGACATCGTATCCTCACCCAATACAATCCAATATCTCTGATGAGAAAAATTTTCCACTCCCGGGCCGTACCCTTAATATTTAACTTTCTTTACCTCGTTCAATATATTATAAATGCGGATATATTCCTCAATATATTATAAGTACGGATGCAGTTCAATATACAGTCGCACAAATAGAGATATTATTGACAGTTGCCATAAATTTCAATCGTCACTTAATGAAATGTATAAATAAATGGAGTCCCTCATACTTTAGATGTATTGAGTTATTTGTTCCACTAGACGTAATTTTATACTCATCGCTTATATTCGTGTCGATAATTTTAAGTGAAGATCCATCGACACCTACGCATCACCCACTTGAATATGTATACTTTAATGAAGCAATTTCTTCAAAAAAAAAAAAAAAAATCAAACTAATCCCCAAACAATGCCCCAAGCCTCCTGGCCCTAAACTCCAAAGACACTTGTCGTCCCTCGTACCACGACAGATAATACAACTGATCACTCTGAGGAAGAGTGAGTGGGTCTCGCGAGACACTCGGCATGTTATTTCCTCGCCTTTCGCAATGCCCCGTTGCGTGCGGGCGTCTCCACATTTTTTCCTCGATAAATTCCACGTAGGAGCGAATCAGGTCATGCGATGCTTAAGGCAACATCGGGAAAACAGTGAGCGACTCGCTCGTGTAAACAAGCGCAATAAAACAGTGGCATTGTCACGACATGTGTCGCTGCTCAGCGGCGATTCTCACGTTCGTTTGCTTCGATCAACCTCGGCTTTTCTACCCCCACCTCTCTCTCTCCTTTTATTACTACTATTATTACTATTATTATCATACTATCATTGTCGTTATTATTATTATCATTGTTATTGCCACTGCCATCATCGTTATTACCGTCATTGTTACTACCATTGTTATTCTCATTGTTATTGCTATCGTTGTTGTTGCTGTTGTTGTTGCTGTTGTTGTTGCTGTTATTATTATTATTATGTGCGCTTGGCGATGACGACGGTTTTACCGATCCTTTTTCTCCCTCGGGCTGTTGCTTCTCCTTC
This sequence comes from Ceratosolen corneri, assembly GCA_030522565.1. Lineage (NCBI taxonomy): Eukaryota > Metazoa > Arthropoda > Insecta > Hymenoptera > Agaonidae > Ceratosolen > Ceratosolen corneri. The sequence continues at coordinate 19,837 of JAPYYT010000841.1, read as the reverse complement.
CTCCATGTCCCCATTACTCTTAACTTTATCGGCCATTCTTATTGACTCGGTGCTCGGGGGCAAATTTTTTCTGCTTTTTACTTTTCCCCTGCTCTTTTATTTTTGCACGAGAGGTTAAACGCATTTTTCACGTTGCAGCGAAAAATTTTTATTTTCATCTCGTTGCGCGCAAACGAGAATACTGTTGAATACGTTTTATCAGATGTTTTGAAACAGATGCAGATGCAGAGACGCTGAATTATTCTGGCTTAATAAAACTTTATTTGACAAAGGATAGTAAAATACTTAATTGCCTTTCAATTTATCCACAAGGCACAAAAGCTTTAGATTTTTCTCAACTTTTCCAATCGATATCGACAATGTAGATAAGCATTTATTTAGGCTTCCTCAGGCTCATTTCGTGCATTTACTTATCATTGATTATATTAATGAACATTCGCTAAACATTTTTATTACCAATTTTCTTAACCAAGTCTCATAAAATTCTCAATTCTATTAAATATCCCATAGATACCAATGGATTTACTCCTTACAATATCCTATCGATGGCTACTATAATCCTTTTGTATTAAATAGTATTTGAATTTAAATTAATATTCTTCTTTGAAACAAAAAATTAATTCATTAAATACAGAGAAATATTATTTCGAAAATTACACATTTTTACATCAATCTCTATTTTACGATAAACTTCTGGATTTGCATACAGATTATGGACTCTCTGTCATTTAACACAACGATAATAGCATATAGTAGGTATGAAATTTTTTAATTTATCCGAAAGTTTTTTAAGATCTATAGGTAATGCCAGGATAATTTAAAATGCCACGATCGCGCAGAAAAGATCAAACGTGAAGAGAGACTAACATAGGTTTACTCTGAGAGATGCGCAGCTTGAGGTTTCCCAGTTGGTTGTCCACGTAAGCCAGGGTCCTTGGAATTTGCAGAATTTCTGCTTTGTCGTCTCTCCTGATTTTCTCTCCTTTGTCCATCTTTTTCTTGGTACTGACACAACTGTTTGTAAAATTCTACCTACCTTTCTCAGACCGTACTGTCCCAAGTTACACGAACTCGCAATTGTGTCGTGGTTTCATCAACTACGTCGAATAGTTCAGTGTACGTGAAGTATGCAATTTGTTTGCCTTAATTCCGATTTACTTTATTATGTAAAATCTTTCGCCCGATAAATCGATAATTTGTCATTTAGCTTTTGTAAAATAAAGTGTGCTTAATATAAGCAATATTCCATCGTCTGGGCAACAGAATCTCGACCTAATCGTACTATCGAAATTATGCTAATGACAAAATTATGCTAAAAATTGATATTTTTTCATATACCGAATGTTTCTTAAGCAATCTTGAAAAATATTTTCATCTGCCTATTTAATTATTTTATGCGAACATGGGCATTTTCATTTGATTAATTGCCAATCCTCTAACTCCAATGTTTCGTATATAAATAACAATTGCCTAATCATCATTTTTAATTAAATTTTTTAATTTAATTCCTGTGTATTTGAAATTACTTTGATTTATTCACTTGAAAATGAATGTTTTGTGGATGCATAAAAAAAGTTATTAAAAGCAATTTATGGACCTTTTTAAAAAAAAAAAGAGTTCCATAAATTTTGTTTGATAGCGTAACTATCAAAGGCATCGATGAATTATTCAATTGAAATATTCAATTATTGTTGATTAATCCAAAGTATCAAGTGAAAGAGTGATTTTAACGTTTGCGAAAATTGAAATTCTACTTTATTACAAGGGAATATTAATATTTACTTGGCAAAGAATTGCAAATGATAAAGTTGGCAATAGAATTTTTAGTTACCTATAAAAATAAAACTTCTAACCATTAATGGTTACTTTTGTAATAAAACCTGGCTGCTGAAATAATAAAAGAACTAGTTACTAATGTCACGTTTAATGTCCTTGGGCCATATTTTAAAAGCCGGCTTACCAATAAGCTTCGTACATTCAACCTCATACTGCTCCTCAAATATTACGTAAGATTGCGCCAAGAGGGCTGCGAGAGTGTAAGTGGCACGACAAAGGCCAACCATCATAAATTACCGATTTTTACGCGGCAAGTACGGAAAAAGCTCACGCGCCAAGCCACGCAGCTCGAAACTTGCATAAAATTAAAAAATAAATTTCATGCCCGCCTCTACATCACTCCCCATGAAATTCTTTTATCGTTTGACCATCCGCTGTTCCCATACTTATATAAAAAAGCACTCGAGATCACTGGACTGCATCACTGAAAATGCAGAATGCAATTGCGCCCCATGACGAGGGCACCCCAGCTTCCTTGTTACGCCCCTGCCTTCACGCACTTCCGCCGCTGCTCTGGTGTGTTCTGGTGCGACAGTGAGGAAAAGCGAGGCTAAAGTTACTGCCTCGTCCAGTCGTGGCACACAGCTTGTTCGAAACTGCAAATCGTTGAAACTCGGGCGATTAAAATGTTAAATTTGCATTCGGGAAGCGGACGTGATTTGTAATTTAAAATAATTTTGATGAGTCGCAGTATGGCTTGGCATATGCAATGCTGCATATGATATGTTAAATAATTATTGTTTCTCCGCAATACGTATATTTGTACACGATAACATTTTTTTCAAAGAATATTTCATGCAGCATAAACAATGTTTGTTTGTGTAATTTCACATATATATACATATATTTCCTTTCATATAGTTATTTTTTATGGAAAATTTGATTAAGCACGCGTGCCGAACAAGTTTAATAAATCTGATTTTTGAAACGCAATAATATTCTAATCAATAAGTTCTAATCAATAATATTTACTCGTCAAGTCGACAAATAAAATATTCATAATATACTTTTCAGCTGCAGGACACAATTCAAATAATACTACAATCAAAAGTTATCTTACCTCGGACTTTCATTATCAACGTATACGTTTACCTTCACTAACATTCAATTGCTTATTTTAAATGAGTTTCGCACTTAAATAAATATCTAATATATATCTCGCCAAATATTTACTATAGCATATAATTTCAAGGCAGATGGTAATCTAACTTGCTCCCACTGGCTTATATATCTCTTACTTAATTTACATGTCCAATGCTACGTCAAAAGAATTGTCCGTCATAAATAAGTTCTCGCGCGTAAATAACAACGATCGCGGTAAATGTACAATTTTGCGCGTGTGTGTGTGTACGCAGCTTTCGAAAACCAACATAAGAATACCACTTAATTTTCTAAGCAAGTGATCATATTGGCAGCAGCGGCACATTCGTGTACTACGACTATTTCTCACGCATCCCGGCTCTATCCGAGGCTAAAAAGTAATTAACGAAAACGTCGTTACGAAAAAGCTTGGAATTTTTAAAGCCCTGCGAGGACGAAAACACTTGGATTTTTTTCTTTACCTCTCGCAATCTGCCGCTTCCGCCCTTTTCTCGAAACCACGCGAACCCTATTACTGAAATGGCGCTTATTCTCCCCCCACATTCATTTTTCTCCTCGTCCCCCGTCTCCTCGTCCCCGTCACCTCCCCCGTCACCTCCCCCGTCACCGGGAGTCGGCGGCGAGGTGCGTGCCGCGGCGCAAGGCAACGCGACCAAGAAATTACAGCGGGATATATTTTCCGTGGCGACGCGGTTGTTGCTGTTACTGTCGCCGCTGTGGTTGATTCCGCAAACGTGAAAAAGGAAAGTCGCCTGGCTGATATTTACCGTCGAGGAAAAAACCGAGACGAGAGAATGGTGGAACACGGAATCGAAAATTTTATAAAGCGCATTTACGCCACTCCAAAGCGATGCTCATTTATTGATAGCCCAGAAAAGTCCTCTATTTATTTACCCTCTTTTTTTATTGCTTTTTATGCTTTTCTCTCTTTGAGGGGCGGCTTGCGATATTTTGTCAAAAGAGTGAAAACGGGGGATGGAGGAGAAAATTTAGACGCCGACTGGCTTTAAAGAGTATCCGTACGGACGCACATTATGCCGGAAAATATTCTCTTCGCTGCTTAAAATATCGCATTTCCTACTGCACATGCAATATTTATTATACGAAAATAACGATCTCAATGTAGTATTATTAGTTTCTTTTATTATGTGACGAGTATAATTCACTTTCGTTCGCCAAAAGACATTTCGAAAATGTTGCAGATCGCGACTAGAATTTTTTCGCTCTTTTAATACGCTTTTCTATAGCACAAGATTTTTGTTGAGCGTTGTAAATATTAAAGCTGCTCATGAAAATACTCTTTAGCCAATCAATTTTCTTTCCATTGCTCTTCCCATTTGCCTTTTCGATTCTTTATTCCATGATTTATGGACGACACAGTAGCAGCACCTTGGCCAAAAAAGTTTCTCTTACACCCACCGAAATTCCTAAATTCCCAAATCATCATATATATAGATCATGTTTGCTTCTTCTTCTTCTTAATTGTAGCGCATCCATTCACGATAGTCAAATCATCGATAAACATCGATAAGCTAAAAATCAACGACAACTCATTCATAAAACAGCATGGACTCTCCCACCTAATGGCTTAATTCGCCACTTTTTGTGTCTTAATGCCACTCGATGCAGCTTGGTGAACGAAAGAAAAGCCTAAAAGTCCTAAAAAAAAGCAGTCCATCGCGAAAAGTGCTTATCTCGTCGTAGGAGTGTGATCATCCGCCTCTGGCGCACAATGAAATCTCAAATTACCCATCCGGCTCGATTCATAGATCATCGGACGCGCGGCCGCCATTCCCGTCGCTATCGCTCGCCCCCCCCTCCGCAGGAACTTTTGCCAAGGAGAGCAGCGCAGCCTAAGCTACCACTGGGTCAATTAAATCGTTTAACGATCCTCGCCGGCGACTCGCACAAAGAGAAAAGCCTCTACGTACGGCAGAGCCCGGCCAATCGCGACTCTCCTCTTCCTCACTCCCAGCGTACCGCGACGTCCCTCTCTCCCCGGCATCCGCAGCCACTCCTCCTCCTTCATTCCGCATCCGTAACCAACTCGGAACAATTTCGGCAACGAGGAAACTTACCATAGCATCTCAAATATTCATGTTCTGAAAGGGGTGTGGCAGTGGTGTGGCCCTCGCCCTCCTCTTACCCCTCTTATTAGGCTGGAGCCGAGGAACCACTTGTCACAGGCTTTTTCACCTCCTAATAATTATCGTTTTTTCCCTAATTATTAACCTCGGCATTATTCGTTATGGCGCCGATACGTACTTCAATGACGTTCAAAAACATCAGGCATATCAATTGCTTCGTGTAAAATAAATTATCAATCGTACCGAGGCTAATAATATTTCATTTGACAACTAATATTCGACTATGTAATATTTAACTAGATATTTACATTGGAGAGAAATCAAAATAATTATTATCAAATACGTGACATACTGAAGAAATACTTTGTAAAAATAAGAAAATTATTTGTGAATGTATATAATATTGCATTAGTGTGGATAATCCGTATATATTTTACTTATGGATGAAAATATTCGATAATATTATATTATTGCCATTATTAGCTTTAGTAAAGTATTTTTCCATAAATATTATTTATTATCACACTTTGCTCTGCGGAAAATAAAAATACCAGCGATGTATTAACTACTTGAAATATTATTCAATATTATTTAACAGTTTCAGATATTTGCTTCGCTCAGATAATAGACAATATATCAAATTTCGATATAAGTACATCGATCTTTTAAATATTACATATTATGTTACATATTATATTTGTAAATTTTACTACTCCTTCGAGCACAATGCTAATTAACGTTCGATCAAACTTATTTGATCGAAATTATGATATTTATGATACCTAATTATCTATTATCGTGGGACTTTAGATAACTTGTTAAAAGTTTGCGGCAAAATTTTTCTTTCCAAATTCTACTTTTCACAACATGAACAAGATATAATTTATCAATCAGTTTTTAATTAAGTCATGTGTCAATTAATCATTAATTCCAAAAATTTAAAATGATCATAAAAAAGAACTAATACCACACAGCACCAAATTCATCGCCAACCAAGTCGCTTCTCTTTTAAAAGCAATGCTTTAAAAGAGGGTTAATCAATATATTAATTTTCAATTTTCAATGGTGCAATTATTAATACTCAATTTAGCACAAAGTGGAGCTCATTCTTTTTAAAGAGTCCTCTAAATTATTCGCTTTAAGGGATCTTCAGTTGCTTACCTCGTACGAGTTTTCACAAGCCCGGCAGTAATTTACGCGTAAATACTGTACAGTTGTTACCTACGAATAGTTACACATATACATATCTCTAGGTCAAGTGTACTTTGTCAAGGTATCACACTATAAGCGCACACCAAATGATCGGAAGTAGCACTTGAAGCGAAATGTCGGCTGGGCTGCTCGCTCTTCTTAAGTCTATTTATTTTCGTTAGTTTGACTAGAGTTGGATTTATCGCGCTTGGTTATCGGGAATTAATACTACGAGTGCGATTCCTAATTAAAATAGCAGAATTTTCTCTAAAACACCTGAAAATTTCACTGCGGTATAAGAATTTATGGCCGTATCTATCGACCGTTCGAAATATATTCGCACGTAGATTTCTTGTCTTCTTAGTGCATTGAAGATACGTCGTCTCAGTTGGATTGATATGAATCGACTTACACATAAGTCTTTGCATGCCGATTATATCTCAAGCAATTTCAATGGGACTGTATCAGCTATGTAGCTTTGTAAAATAGCAGATTTACGTGCAGATAGGTCGAATAAATTTAGCGTACATTTAGACTCGAAATGACTAATAGTGGCATTAAGTCACGGAATCTAAAATCTAATTCGAAGGTCACAATTTCAATTCAAAAATTACGCAACTCGATAACAGCACGTCAATAACAGCGAGCTCGGTGATTTACGATATACGAGTACGAATGCGAAGTTACAAGCGAACCGTTATTATTACAAAGTTCCAAAAGTCATTAAGATTAATAATGGTTCATTTGTCAGTTAGCGATCGTCCTAATGCATATTCCATATATTATTATTACAAGTTCCCAATTACAGATAAAAACTATACATTATTATTTCAAAAAATCACACCGTCATTCGTTTATATATATTCGTTTATATACACAACTTAATGAAAGTCGATTATTTAAAAAATATAAAATAAAAAAGATTATTTAAAAAATGAAATAAGTTGTGTTTGAATGTCTTTCTATCATAAAGAAGGAAAAATTTTGTTTCGATTATCCGGACATCAATGGAAAAATATTATTCGCAACATTCTAATTGTTATTCTATTCAAATCTGTTTACAATAATGGTAATTTAAAGTTTATTGAGCTAATTTAACTCGAATTATAGAGAACTTTCAAAATGCAGTTTTAATGCTGCTAATAAGTTTGACCAATTAATACCTTACGATCCATGCCGAGTTCAGCATAACCCATATCATATATTTAACATATAGTTTATTCTCAGCTCTTCATCGAAAAACTAAAATGTCGCTTTCTTTAACCATCGCAGCTTATTTGACTAACAAAAGTAATAATTTCAGATGAATCCAAGAATTTCGCTGACGCAAAATCTATTATAATCACTTTGCAGTTACTTCCGAATCCATTGCTCAGCAAAGCCTTGTTTACATTGTTCGTGTACATGCAGAACTAACCAATATAGTTCTCCTACAGACACATGTAATGTCTATGTAATAGAGAGAAAAGTATCCTATTCAATGGAATGATATTTACACAAAATCTCTGCGTCTCTATGTAAGCTAAACTCGCGTTTTCCGTCACCAATCGCTTCAACCTACCCCCTCCCTCCCCGTCCCTCCCCATCCCGGCTAAGCTCCAACGCTCAATTATGCACGCACTCTCTCTCCCTCGGTCGCACTTGCTCCGTTCGTCTCTATCTCCCTTGAAGTCAGCCACAAAGGGTTCACTGCAGCCAAGTGAGAACGTCAGCAATACCTACAGCCCACGCCAATCCCCTACTCGTAAAATCCTTTTTGACTGAATAATACACCAAGTACGCGAGCTTCTGTCCTTGGACGCGTCCACCCGCAGTACTATGCACCACGCTACTTTGTATATATGCAGAGTAAGTAAAGCAGAAAGAAGGTAGCAGTGCAGTAAGCCACAAACGAAATAAAGCTTCGCTGGGAGAGACTTAACGCTCAAGACCAATAGGAGAAATTCCAGGCTGAAATCGAGCGAGTTTTCCGCTCTCGTGGTAGTTGATGAAAGGTCTTCTTGTATCGATTTATTCACCTGAGCCGAGATTTTCTCCGTCGCCAAGTCGTGCTAGCAAAGGTGATGGTCGGAAGACAAGCTCCGTAGTAAGTCGGCACGAGCACTTACAAGGGTCAAGGTACTGAGGCAAGAGGATGGTTACCCAATGGAGAAGGAAATTTTAGATTGCGAGTTGTGGAAGGGGGAGACTATGGTTCTATACTAATGGATTGGTCAGTTGACGGAATGTGAAAATGGTCTGCATGTAGCTCGGTTGTTTTGTTAATCGAGTCTGTAACTTTTGTTACTATTGAGATTCGTTTTAAAAAATATCTTTATGCATACAAAGGCAAGCATAACAAGCAGACGTAAAACTGTAATTGGTGGTAATTTCTCGTAATGAGAGAAAGTTATCTTTATTATGCTTTGATACTCGTTATATCGATAATTTAAATGAACTCGGTATGGCAATGGAGCATATTTTCTTTGTAAAAGCACATAACTTTTAATTTTGAAATTATTATATTTTTAAAAATCCAATGTAGCATTTTATTATTGATGTAAATCAAGTTTTCTCAAATTAACTATATATATCTATATATATAATGTATATTTAACGCTATATCGTCTTTTATATTAGTCGTTTTTGCGGAAAATGCAAATTCATTTCTGAGATAAAATTTGTAGAGTTTTATGATACAGTTTAAGAATGTTTTCTTGTTAAAAGATCTTTCACGAAGTAGCAATATTTGAAGAATATGACATCCTAAAACCTATGGATAATTCAAGAGTTTCGCTGTGACAGTAGTAGAAATATAACGGGATACATAAAGGTGATTAATACGATGGAAAAAAAAATATATCTATCTGTATATATATATCTGGATATATCTGTGTGCGTGAGGGTATGCGCATGCGTGCGCGCACCAGCATGTTGGAATAAATTTTGAGAAGGTATAAAAGGGATGCAAAGAATTTAAAAAGTTGGTAGTAGCTTTCTGAGAAACAACACAAATTATGTAATTCGTGAGTGAGAGGGATAGGGGAGGGAACGATCACTATAATTGGACTTTTATGGGACGAATTGTGGCTGAATAATTGAGTTTGGCCAAGGCGAGGATGCAGCAGCGGCAGCGGTCTCGAGAACTGGCTTCGCCTGCATTGGGGCGTCCGGGTAAGCCCAGCCGGAAGAGGCAAACTCACCGAGTTCGACGATTGGCAAAGATAACGATGTCGTTACGCCGGATTAAAGCCATTGGCGTGGGTGGCGAGCTGGGCGGTCGAGTGAGCGGATCCTCGCAACAGGGAATGTACTTTTGCCGTGCGGTCCCCTGCCCCTCGCCCACATTGCACAATTCATTATTGAGTGATCCACTGATTTATCCCGTACATCCTCTCGCTACGGCCTTCCTTGGCTTATGTTTCAGTTGCGATGCCAGCGCCATCAGGATTCTCTTGTTGGTGATTGGTGATTGGATCCACTTTCGACTCTTTATTGAAATACAAATGACAACAACCAAGGTATTATCGAGGGTAAAAAGATTAATTGTACTTGTTGTTAACATGACAAGGCTCATTCTCGTTTCTCAAGGCATCTTTAAATATCATCTACGAAATTCCTCACATCCATATCATTACGGACATGAATTAAAGTGATGTGATAATAATGGGAATATTTTTTTCAAAATGCTCTTCCTTAATAATACTTGATAGTATTTTCTTCGTGTAAATTGTAATGAATTTGTAGTTCTTTGAAGGGTATCGATACACGCGCCATTGTTTCGCAGATAATTCCTGTTGATGGCAAATCGCGCGTATAACCTTTGAATAATATTTAATGATTTTCGTAATGAAGCCAAGTTTCAAATTAGAAATACAATCGAAACAGATTTTCATGGCTTAATACAATATTATAAAGCAGACAGTGTGCAAAATGATTTTAGTGAATAATAATGTGATTTATTCATATTAATTATATATGACTGCATTTGACAATATTTTTTCGCTTAAATGACTAGGGAATAGCAATGGAGAAGTTTTTGTCCAACTTGAATTAACATTAAGCACTTTAATCTAACGACCAACTTAATTATGTCCGCTTTAAAATAAAGTAATATGCATTGAAATTAATTATCAAAATTAACGATATTGATGAAATTTGTATGATAAAAAAGAAAGGAAACGAATGACGATAGCGCAATAGAATTTTAACAAAAGTATTATTATGAAAAGATATGTCTAGCCTCGTAACTTTCTAAACGCGTTGCTAAAAAGAGTCGAGTTGCATTTTTAACCTCTCTCTCTATATAATTAAAAGCAAAAAAAAAAAAAAAAAAAAAAGTTTTTTCTATAGCTAAAGTAGCTTAAAAGCATGATATTAAGAAATTACGAAACCAGAAGAAGTTTTTCCCTTTACTCGGTACACACCCTCGCGAGCAGCTTCTAGCGGCACTTTATTTTTCCCTGCAACGAAGAAGAAGCTCAAAGGAAGATATTTTTAAGTATAACCCAAGGAGAACAAGAGCAAGAGATCCCTTAAAAAGCAAAACCACATTCTCAAGGATCCAAAGCAGAGAATTCAGCAATGATAGAATACCAGGCAAAGGCCCTGAAAGACTCACTCCAGCCTCACCGTAATGTCGCCCCCCCCCCATCGCAGTCATCGCGCCTCTGGCCTCGAAATTTCTAATCCGCGCATCATGTTTGAGCGTCATCGGCTGACCTCCGCACCACCAAGGCAACTCGCCCTTTGATCGAGAGAGGGTCCGATGCCTCTGACCTCCCGCACTCACCTTTCATTCGGGGCGTTCGCTTTTTTCCTCCCACTATGCGACTCGTCGGCATATTACTCAGCTGATGTTATGCCTTTTCTGCTTGTCTCATCGCCCGTATTTCGCTGCTTTATTTGTCGTGATAAAACGCCCCGGCCGGGACTCTGGAATTTTACTGAAGATATATGAGTACTAATGCCAGGCGCTATTTTCAACCATTTTTCACCCATTGAATTTATGTCGGCGCAGAAGTGACGAGGCGATATGCTGGAATTATTAATAATTATTAATTTATCGAGCGAACATTGCTGGAAATTCCTTAGCCCATCTCCCATCTCCAGCCTCACCACGATCAACCCACTTCTCGATCGCATCGCCGCCATTATAATTTTGTGTTGGGGTTGTGTTAAAGGGCTGCCGGGCCTGGAATTTCGAAGAATTTTCATTCGTCTACGCGCCCAAATGTACTATTACTGCTTTGTAAAAGGGCCGTTCTCGTTAATTCTCCGATTGTTAACAAAAATTATTGCTTATGGTTGTGCCGGCTATGATTATTATTTATTTATTTGTGCGCGTATTGTTGAACTCTGCCCGCTGTCCCTTCTGCCTCTACTGTTTTTATTTATTTACGTCCGTGACACTTCGTGTCGTGGCGACAAACGAATATATCTCAGCCCTACGCTCACAATTCTCATGAAAATGTTGAAACAATTCCTCATCATTCCATGATATTTCCATTTGACTCGTACGACATACGACACATTATAACAGCGGGACTCTGAATTCAGCTTTATTGTTCTATTCAACTGAGATTTCACAAAGAATGAAATAAACTTTGCAATGCAGCTCGTAAACTGCACTCTGAATTTGTATTGTGACATACCGATCGATTGTCGATGTGGTTACATAATCAATCGACGTAGCTGCCCGATCAAATTTATCCCCACTCTAAAAGTTATATTATAACAAGGGAGGCGCCTACAACCTACAACCCCCTACACTTATAAAATCTTGCATACATTTCGCGAAGTAATTACTGTACTCACTCTCGTTTAGCATGGATTTATCAATTGAGCAAACGGCATCCATTGCCGGCTCATCATCTAATACTTGGGTCGACTAAATTGCATATTATCGACAAACAAAGCGAAAAGCTCCAAGTGATCTACGAAGAAAATAAAATCAAAGTCTCGAAGCCTTTCTTCCCTCCTCCTTTTCAGATTTTTCCCCTCTTGGGCGGGAATAGAGGAATACTCGTGGCGCTGAAGCCTCTCCATTCAAAGCTCTTTTGTACGAATGCAGTGCGCAAGTGACTCTGAACGCACTGCATACCAATGACTCTACTACGACACGAAGAGAAAAAGAAAGATTTCCGTCTTTACATAACGATTCGTGAACCATCTCCCACCTCCCCACTCTCCCGCGACTTCTAACCGCCGCCTTTCACTCACTTTCTCCTCTCCTCTCACCTCTCCACCACCATCTATCTCCTATACCTTCTTCACCCGACGATCTCCTACCTTAGCTTCCTTTATTCTTACATTCTGCTGCCTCACAGGCTTCTCATTCACGACTATTTACAATTCTCGCATGCATTTTCATCATCAGCCGCTCCTCATGCTCAGCCCCTCAATCCCATGCTTTCCATTCTGTTTTATATAGCTTGATCAGGGGCCGTCGATACTTTCCTCCCCAATTCATTCCATTTCACACTTTTGTCGACCTCCTTCCTCTCTCTCTCTATTTATTCTTACCCTCGCTGCATCATCATCAGTGGCAAATCAATAATGATGAAAATAAAGCTAAACATAGTTTTGGGTATTTATTTGTCATAACAAAGCGTAGATTATACACTAATACAGGCGGCATTTCTTCCATAAAGTGGATTAATAAAGCCACCATTTAGCAGAAGCAGATTTTATACTGTAATTTTAGGATTAACCTCACCTAACGCACACCTGCTACTTAAGCAAAAATAATGGCAAGTTCAATTGCACTTATTATTAAATTACTATTAAAGACATTAAAAGCATTGTTAAAAAGACAAGGTAGACTACTGTATAACTTGAATAGGATGTGTACAGCTCATTCGCTCGAAAGCAATAAATTGACTGGAGTTTTTATTTAATTATCGGGGCATTGTTGCCGCTTCTTTTTTCTTCTTCTGTAAATAGAGGCAACGCGTCAGGCAGTTTTTCCCAAAACGCATCAAAAGTCTCAGGAGCCATTTATCATTTTCGTTGCGCTTCAGTCGCACCGGCTCCACGTACAAACCGAAGCCGCACCCGCAAACAAAAAGGAAAAAGCCGCAGAAGAAGAAGAACAATGGATAAAATGGAAACAAGAAACCGCTCATCAGTTGCACCGACACCGCGTAAAAGGGCGTGGATTAGGAGCGGGGGTGGGGGGGAAGTGGAAGCGACGAGAAACACGATTCGCCGGGAATGAAATTGGCTGCGAACTTTTGGTAATTTGACCAGCTCGCGGGAGTAATAAACTCGCCCCTTCGCCCCACCCCCCGCTCCCCTGCCACCCAAAATTGCCAACCTGGACCACCTCGATCTGCGAGCGTTACGCTTGGTCGACGCCTTTAGTTGTAGGCCGCGCTCAATATCGACGCGACACCTGTCGTCGAATCGCTCTCCCTCATCATCTTCCATCATTTCCAGCCGTTTACACTGACAAAGAACAAGTACATTTGGAGGCACGTAGAATGATCTCTAAGTAATTAGACTCCAGCCAGCGTCGCCTTCGCGCTTAAGTCGTGTGGCTTTGCAGCGCCGTCAGTCAGACTGGGCAATAAATTTTATGAAAAATGATAAGTGAGTGCTTGTGTGGCCAGGTGGGTATGAAAATAACTCTCGCCCTAGAAGAATACACGAGGATTTGATTAATTTGCCTAATACGAACAATTAACGTAATCTCGAAAGTTTTGACCTACGACAGTGCTTGGAACTAGTTGTAACGATACCTTCCAGGTCTGGCGTTTTGCTGTGAATGGTCGCATCGCAACATCACCAAGTGTTGTAATTTATATTGTACGGTTGAATGGGCCCAATATTTGATAAAACGTTGAGTTGACGAGGGTAGGCCGCACCCTTCGAAATACCAAATTTAGTGAGCCGCTGAGGGACGCTTTGCGTATAAGGAGCGAAAACTTTATTTTATATTGCGGCATTGTATGATAAAGCAATCGGCCGAAATACAAGTGAGTGCGTTACAAAATTCATATGTGCGTGGAAAACTGCAATTATCAACGTTTAAAATGACTCCTACATTTTACAATTTCCCTTAAGTGATCACGCCTCGTGCGAGGCTGTTTATTTTATGATTTCCCTCATAAATTGAAACTTCCTTGAATATTAGATAACTAAGACAAATAGTGTTTTGCGAGAGGCTGACCCATAACAGTCGGGCTTCCTCCCAACAGTTTCTTACCGAAGATAACACCATCATATGCATTATACGTATATACAAATATGCGCGCGCACGTATACACACACACATATATATATATACATATATATATATATATATATATATATAGCTTCACCTAGCCCCGACTGTCATTTACAAACTTTTTTACATTTAAAAACTTGCCATTCAGCAAGGCGCTCATCAATTTTCCCATCCCCCCTACCCGCTCCCCGCGCGAGAACCTCTTTCATGGTGCACCATTAAAAAATCCATCTCTTCGCTTTTATATTTACGGAGAGCGCGCACTGAATGCCCCGGTTTATTCGCCGGCTCGCTTTCGGCCAAAAGTTCCGAAATGCAGAACAAAAGGGCGGATGGTCCAGGGAAACGAGCGATACAAACTCAACACACTCGAAGCGAACATCGCGGCGATGTGGAGGCAGTGCGTGGCTGAAATTCGACTGCTCAGTATCCGCGTGGACACATCGATGGCTCTCGTTTGCTCCATCGATTAATAATGAGTTGGGGTTGCCAGTACGTCCCGCTCGGGATTTGCCGCGACACGAAAGCCAATTAGCTCTGTTGTAATTTCTGTCTGTTTGTGTGGGCGCGCGGCTATACTTTTCTCTCCCTCTCTCTCTCTACCTCTCTCTCTCACCCTCTCTCTCCCTCACTCTCCTACTCTCTCCCACTCTCTCTCCCTCCCACTCTCTCTCTCTCCCTCTCTCTCCCACTCTCTCTCCATATATATATATACGTACATACATACATACATGCATGTAGATACGCGCGCCATTCAGCACACCTCGCACGCCCTTTTTTATACGATTTTTGAACATTTTCGAGGCAACGTATCGGCCCCCCTAGTACCGAGGACATTACATTACAAACCGTTTTTCGATAAGCCAGTACTTGTCGAAATCATTCGCGCGCAATAAATGCCATTCAATTATATAACAATGCAATTTCACTGCCGGGGCGCGGAGGGCAGAAGTGGCGAGAATCATAATTTTCGTATAATAAAATTCTTGTACTTTTCATTCGCATGCCCACTTTTTGGACTGAAAATGACAAAAACGATGATATTAATGGGAATATTTGAATTACCATCCAGTTAATATATCATCGAGGCAGGATGATTATTTTTTTCGTCTTCTCATTCGCAAACTCTGCTATTATGTCGCAATAATGAATTTGGGGTAAGGGACGGGACTGCGATTTTGCAAACACTTACAATACTCGCTAATAATAAAATAACAATCACTATCGACAATTAATTATGATGTAATGGTAACAAGTTTTTGACAATATGCGCCAACTGTTTTTTGACCGAATTTATTCGGTCACATAACACGACGGCAAATAAGCCCACATACCACATATAAGGGGGGAGCGTGCATATTTTCAATATTCCATAAAGACGGTCTTAAATAAATGTTTCGATTAAAATTATCGGATGCAGAAACAATGTGCTTCATAGGGAGACAAAATTAGAAGTGTAAGCCACACTTGTCACAAAAATATCCAATGCAACGAATGAAAAAATATTCCCCATCTGACTGTTTTTGCACCACTAATAAAAATAAATACGATCGCCAACATATGAAACAGTCAAAGTCCCGGTAGGCTCGATTCTACAACGGCACCCCACCCCACACACACACGTCAAACACACACAGCGAGAGAGGGAGAGAGAGAGAGAGAGAGAGAGAGAGAGAGAGAGAGAGAGAATCCCGTATACCCCTCTTTCTCCAATCCTTCTCGAGCCGCGACAGCCGATAGAACAAAAATGTCATCGTCGCGTACAATATCCAGTATTTACATTGCGAGGGAGGTATTTTCATGGTCCCAATGGCTGGACAGTTGACGAGCTCGGCCAATCCCTAAGGGTTGCGCTAATAACCGTCGAACATGGGACCGAATTATGACGTAGGATGTCGCGAGTCGTTGCCACACGTCACGGTGCATGAAGGCACGCGGGACGCGGCCTACGGAATACGGAAACGGCCGGATCGAGGGAAAAGGACGCACACATCCCTCTCGCTAATTGGCCCAAGGCTGTTTGGAGACGATGTTTGGAGCACCTGTGCATCTGTTGTGTTCGAGACGAGAGATAATGAAACAACCTCTCGGATAATCTTAATTAAGTGGAGAGCAGCACGTATAGGGAAAATGAGGGCTAGAAAAGCGGTGTGCGCAGTCGGGTGAAACATGCATTAGCAGCCAACAATATGGCACTTCTAATTGCAAGGGGAAATTATTAGTGCAACAAATATATACTGCATTTTTAATTGGGTATTAAGGGGACAATTATCGATAGGTTAAGGCAATGAAAGTTCAAGCATTTGTAGGAGTCGTAGGGAAGAAAATAAGAGTTTAACACTTATTGATGAACTTGGCACATTAAAATATGCAAGTTATTACAAGTTGGCAACGCTAATCTCTCCAAACAATAAGGCTTGCAAATAAAAACGCACAATATGATCACAATAACGCATCGATATGATGTATCGATGCGTATTATTCGTTCGTTCATTACTGCTTCGACATTCTTTTGACTCTCAATAGTCAAACACCTTCTGACGCATGACAATAGAATTTATTAAAAAATTATCTATTAAGAATAAATGTTCACAACAACAGCAACAACATGCACGAATTGAAATGTCAATTGAAATAATCAGATATTACATCATTTATTTTATATATATATCTATATATATCCAAATATAGATGAAATTGTAAGATAGGAAAAATTCGGATATTTATGTTGGGAAGGCTCGATTTCCCGGCAAATGAAATCTTTCTCCACTTTCATCCCAATTACAATTGCAACAGCCGACTACACGCTTCTGGCAATCTATTGGCTTAATATGGGAGTACATATGATGAAGATAGTAGCGAAAATCAAAGTGTAAAGTGCGCTTGAAATAAAATGTCCTTGTAAATGAAGCCCATTGAAATGCCGATTGGATAGAATAGGGAGTAAGGGAATGTGGGGGGTTGTCTGTGAGAGGAAATAATGCCAGAATATTACATGGCAATAATCACTGGAAAGGCTACGGCCAACTACGGAAAGCTTGGGCCAACAACAGCGAGGCGAGTAAGGCGCAACAAGAACGGAGCTGATAAAAAGCAGGGACAAGGGGAGCATGGAGGGGATAATATGGAGGGGGCGATACAATTGGGCGAGGGATTAGAATGCAAGGGCTAGTGAAATTATTCAAACGAGCCGGGGAAAGGAAGGAGCAGGCCGGTCGGATGGCCGCGAGCTCGTGGCCGTGAGAGGAGCGAGGGAGAAGAGGAGGAGCGTGGGATCCGGGTGGGACGGGATGGGGTGACGGAGTGTAGATGGGAGGACGGTGACAGACAGTGGTAATAGAGCGTCTCGGAGGTGGAAGCCAGCCTTGATGATAATGTGCAAACAGCCGGGTCGACCCGGGCGGTGATCGGAGTCGAGCCGTCCTCGCCTCTTAGTCACGGGGCTAATTCCCGTGGACGGGAGAGCGGCCGATGGATTTACCCGTAGGTGAGCGTCCGCGCCATATTGGAGGGCAAACCACGAGAAAACCCGATGCTGAATTAGTCCGATTACGGGATTTCAATAACTGGCGGAGCCCTTTCTCGCTCGCTTACTAAATGAATGATTGTGTTGGTTCTATTGTGATTGGAGATTATTTGGAAATAGTAGTAGTCGATCGTAGTCGGGCTGCTCGAATTGCTCCATCTCGTCGGCAATGATTCGGGCTTTTCGCTTCTCCCTTCTGATGAAGTTATTTTGGACTTTTGCGCCATCGCTATCAGCCGGAGTTATTAGAATCGAGCGTTTTTATTGCATTGGCAACTACGTTGGGCGAGACTGCTTGAGTGTTTAATCATTTGCTTGGCTTATAATTGGCTTACAGTGTATTTATTTGTGCGTACGCCCACTTTGTGCCTCCATAATTGCAGAGGGTAATCAAACGCAGTGATTTATGTATTATGAAATATAATAATCGTAGCTTTGATTACTGCACTTTATAAATGATAAATTTTCAAAATCCACTTTCGTTTGTAAAAGTATCGAGCAAGCGAGATACGAGTGGTATTGAATATAGAATAGCGTTGAAGAAATGTCGATTAAGTGTTAATGGCTCGCACGAGGCGTCCATCTAATGGGTAAATGACAGGATACTTTATGATGAATGTATGAGGGGGCGTGTGGTCCTAAGGTATTGTAAATTTCCTAAATATTATGCGACCGTAATACGTTTTGTTGGCGTGACCTCGGGAGCGCCCAATTCGTCACAAATGTCACTTCATAATCAGCAGAAATCTTCGTTAATTGGAGCAGGTTAGAAGGATTTAATTAAAAAGCCTCGAGGCAAGCGAACGAATCGAATCGGCTGAAAAGTGAAAGAGCCTTCAAAGTTTTAGCGATTTCATAAAATATTTCGAGCTGAGGCGCCTGTCGTTTAACGCCACGGCAATTGTGTGTCGTGTAGTACGCCGCGGCATGGAGTTAAGCCCACCTCACAATGGCCGACGGGCGCAATTCTTATAGGAAGGTAAATAATTACCTGGCTACTCTTTATCGAGTCAAATCGTCGTTGCTCGAAGAGGCAGTTGCAGGCTGATAAACAGCGGAGGGGAGACGATGCGGGCGGCTCGAAGATTTCGTGAGACTTAAAGGCCGGCAATCGCTTGAATTATCAAGCCTCGTTTGAGCCAGGCAACACGAATACATTCTAAAACCAAACGAGAATCCTAATTATTTGTTCGGGCCGCCCGCACGGAAATACTCGTCGGTCGAGTTGGCGAAAGCCGAGGAGGAAAGTTATGAATAATCAGGGTGCCCGTCTCCAAGTGGCGCTCGAGCAACTTGGCCTCGTGGTAGTAGTAGTAGTGGGTAGTAGTGGGTAGTAGTAATGGTAGTGGGTAGTAGTAGTAGTAGTAGTGGATGGTAGTCTCTAAGCCCGCGAAAAACGACGGGGGCCTATACAAGTGCGGAGCTGAGGCGCAAAGAGCCTTATCTCCGATAAGATAAGAATCGACGCGTTGTGAACGGGGCTTGAGGGCGCGAGCGGGGGGTCGGGAGTGAGACGGCGGCAGGGGCCGGCGAGAGGAG
This sequence comes from Ceratosolen corneri, assembly GCA_030522565.1. Taxonomy (NCBI): domain Eukaryota; kingdom Metazoa; phylum Arthropoda; class Insecta; order Hymenoptera; family Agaonidae; genus Ceratosolen; species Ceratosolen corneri. The sequence goes on along the minus strand of JAPYYT010000841.1, from coordinate 348 downwards.
GGTAGGAGAGCGCCGGATCGTTAAAAACGTAATATCCGCTCTGCTGTTGTAGGTGATGCTTCCGGCACGCTGCGGAGGTTAGGGCGTCGTTGGCGGCGGCGTCTCTCTCCCGAGCGACGACGGAAGTGGCGACGCGCGCGAAAATCGTCGCCGCAGGCCGACAAGCCAGCCAACGGTAGTGGTGGCGCAGCGTCAGAGGTAAGTTGCCCTCGCTCCCATGCACCCTTTCAATTTGGCCGGCGCTTCCCCCCGTCCCCTCCGCGCACCCCTCTTCGGCCCTTCGCGTGATTCTTTTCCTTTCGCCTGATCCTCGTCGGTCGAGTTGGCGAAAGCCGAGGAGGAAAGTTA
>JAPYYT010000840.1:0-37007 GCA_030522565.1 Ceratosolen corneri | reverse complement strand
GCCGGCGGCGTTTTTTTTTGTTTCCTCGTACTGTTGCAGACCCGCCTCATGGGCAGCTCTCCCTTCCGGGAGCGCCTCGGAAGTAACCGCCTCCCCGAGAAGCCGCGACCAAGGTTTGATATTGCACTGACCAGTTACGGTAGAACAATATTAGAGCCTCTAGCTGTAATGAGCCTTCTTACACCGAGCTTCCTGTGCCCGCTCGCTTACGCACACTTGCCCCCTCGCATTCACCTTCACCCAGCGTCCAGCTTGGCCGAAGAGCCTCCCTCGGAGCCGCTTTTAATAATGCTTCTTTTAATAATTGTAAAGGAAAGCGAAAATACTGAGACTTGCACGAAAGCCAAGCAGCAGCAGCAGCACTTTAAAAGCACTTGCTAAAGTTCTGCGGGCTGCTGGAGTCGCGATACTCGAGGATACTTGAGCATCTTCCCCGCCGAGTCAATTAACTGATGCTTCCTTTGCTCCTTTTTATGACTTTTGGCATTTGGCGTTGGATGAGCTTCGCTTTACACGACAAATCAGTATTTTCATTTTCATTGGTGTGGTGCGTAGAGTACTGTTTGCTTGGTATTTAATGTTAATACTCGCTTGGGACAATTATTGCCTCTTGGTTGCTAACAATCTATTATCGTAAGGTTTATTTGCTATATTTTTCATTAATATGTAATCCACGACTACTAAAGGGTCTTTAATCTATTCTCTTTCTTTATTTATTTATTTATTTTTTTTTTGACCTGCTCTTTTTTACCACAAGTTACGTTTTAGGAGTAACAATTATACTTCGCGAAACAATAATATAATTAAGCATGTTTTTTTTCTTAAGTGAATTGCCTGTAAAAATGTCAATCAACATGAATTGAATTGCTATTGATGGGTAACCTTTGTTACAAATACCTTACGTAAAGTACCAAATATCTATCCAAGATTTACTTTGAATAATTCAAGCGTTTCTCTCTCTCTCTCTCTCTCTCTCTCTCTCTCTCTCTCTCTCTCTCTTTTATCGGAATGTATCAACAGGACGAACATTTATTTCATGTTTCACTAGTATATATATATTTTTCTATGTGTATCCAAGATCGCTGGTCATCACTGGAATTCTCTTTATTTCTCTTTTAGTTTGCCAGATTTTGGATTTAAATTTTTTTGTTTTTACTTACTGGCCGCCATTGTCTACGGATACTGTAAATCTCCTTAATGCACGAATGCGTAAGCTATTAGCGGGTTATAATGTTACAGCCAAAGGGCAAAGTACAATTTATGTACAGTCTGATCTCTTATTATGAAAATTAACGTCAATTATTAGGCGATAGAATGCCTTGCGGCCACCATTAAAGATAAATCAAATTTCCGGACTACTTGATGGATTCCAAACATGCTCAATAACTTTCTTCGCTCCTTCTTTTAACTGTTTTACCAAAATTTCCAATCACCCTTTTCACGAGCAAAACAACAATTACAAATCTGCAAACATTGCCCATTACAAGCAGCACTTCCATTCTCTCAAAGACATTTGTGCTCCACCACCACCCTCACGTACCATCAATGGCAAGACTATTTTTCCCAACTCAATGTCAATGCAATCACTACCAAATGACTAATAAATGAAAAACTTTAATTTAATTCACTCACCAACCACTAATAACAACGACCTTCTCATTATTTTTTCTTTTTGCATTTCTGTTTCTCCTTTATATCTCTGTTAAACTGTATCATTTGCCATGAAGGTTGTGGGTGAGAGAGTGACGGGGTTCTTTGTACAGGAAAAGCACGTAGTGAATACATCTGCGGCTACTCGCACGTCCCTCGACACTCCTCGCCACATACCAACCAGGTTTGTCTCTCTTTTTTTTTCTCCTTTTTTCGCGCGGAAAGTATTAATAATGCCTGGCACGAGTTTCCACTATTATATCCGAATAAATTTTAAAATAATAGGCGAACATAGGAAGCAGGCCAACTGAGCGACTTGAGGGAGAGTAATTTGCATTTGAGGTGCTCGATGCCTCCATTCGCGATACTCGATGCTCAATTGCCAAAGCGCAGCCTCAAGTGTTTTTTTTTTTTTTTTCTTACTATTAAACTTATTCTTTACAGGCATTATTTGCCTCTTATCGCGAATCGTAAAATCACGTCTCTTGATCAATAGGCCAACTGGTAATTATTTATCTTATCCCAGATATGTTTGGCGATCGAACTCTTGGTTCCAACGATTAAGTTATATTACCTTCTTTTTTGTTTTTTTGTTTTTTTTTTGTTTTTTGTTTTCTTAAGCAGTATTAATATGAATAGTTTGTTTTTTTCTCTCGCACTATATATTTATTAGCAGTTCATTAGTTGTAGAATTGTGCCGGCATTTTAATATTATAATAGCAAATATTTGTATCGTAGAATGTAAAGTATTTAAGAAGTTTTAAAAACATTTAAAACTATTAAGATTTGCAGAGACGTTTTCTTTCCCTTAACGGACAAACGACTATTATTTATTAGCATCGTGGTCCTACATAGAGCAATTGCTCGTTTTTACGAATAAAGAAGTGGTAGTAAATGTTATTAAAATGAGTGAGAAAGTCCAAATTCCTTTACGTATTTATGCGCCCTTAAATTAATTATAATTACCACGAATCACGTACAAAAGATATTTTTTTCTAGATATAGATTTAGTAAGAGATTGAAGTACTTAATCATACTTTTTAGATATCCTTTTAATGATTTATGTTTCGACTAACAAGGAATTTGTAGGTAACGCTCTCTTTGTCACTGTATTTTCGCATGTAAAAGAAAGAAACGACTACATTCTCCGATCGCAATTTATCTCAACCTCATGGTGTCGTTGTTGCATTTATTTTACTCGATTAAACGTTTTAATGCGACGTATTTTGGCCTCTACTGTTGTGACTTTCTCTCGAGTACGCATGGGCCGAGCAATACATGCGCACTCGTAAACAAATTTCGCAATTCCGACATGCATTATTATTATTATTAGAGCACTCGCTTCTTTCTTGCGCACAGCCATAAATAATTTAGCACGCTTATTCTCTAAGGACAAGTTTCGCGTAGTATTTGCAGTTGGACGCGTAGTCCATCGCTCTTTACCCCACCACTTAATGATTATTGTTTCGGCACGCAGATCTGGCTCGAAGGTCATGGACCGTGGCAGAGTATCACCGGCTAGCGACGCCGTCATCCCCTTGTCGATCGAACAGCAACATCTGCAGCAGCAACAACAACAACAACAACAGCAACAGCACCAACAACTGCAACAGCAACAGCAGCAACAGCAGCAACAACAACAACAGCAGCAGCAACAGCAACAGCAACTACCGCAACAGCAGCAACAGGATCACCTGGAGATCAATGACGAAAAGTAATTTAATTTTCATTTTTGCGATTGCGAGCCCAATTCCCTTGGGTTGTTTCGTGTTTGTGGCGGCTCGCGCGCGTGCGCCCCTCCGACCTCAATTAAAGTTTGTTTGCCCTGGCATTGCAGTTTCGCCACGGAGGTGACGAAAATAAAGAGCAGCGCCTCGTTCACGGAGCTACTCGAGGCCATGAAGCATCCCCAGACTGGAGTCGGTTTCCTCACGCAGCATCCGTCCCTGCCCAGTCAGACCTTCGTCAGCGCGGACGCCGTCCAGTGGCTAAATAGTCACATCGAGGGTGGTGTCTCCGTCGAGGGGGCCATTAATATTATGAAGGTCGGATTATCGCTAATGCACTTTGTACGGACGATGAATCGACCTCTCGAGCGCATCTCCGCCGCTTATTTCTCATGTGCTTGCGTCTCACGCGCGTTCACGACCTTTCGCGACGAGGCGATCGTTTTCTAATTCTGCGAATAGGCCAAGAGAGGCCACGGGAAATGCGCGATGCGTAGCCTAACAACATTCGCTCGCACATTGGATTCGTAGATTTATAACATCTCGGGTGGTGCGCAATTCCTGTGAAACTATAGCTTTTGCGTATTGTTCTAGGGGATGATACAGGAGAAGCTTATATCTCATGCGTCCGGCGATTTCTCCAAGTCATTTATTCTGGGATTTTATCTGTATCATATCGTTCAAGAGAAGGACTGCCAAAAAGGTATTTATTTAGAGGTCATTGTTATCGCTATTTAACAAATGTACGAGGCCCAATCGAGCAGACTTGTCACACTTGAGATCGGTACTCGTAGATAATTGCCATACTTTTATTTTATTAGCCAATGTAGGGTAATAAGCCTTCGTATTCAATAATTAATTTATGCAAATCACTATTTATTATTGCTTGCAAATTAGGTAGCGAGTATTCCCCACCGCTTGGCGATCTGCAAAGCTTTGAGAATGAGTGGGTGGAGGTGGAGACGAGGGCCCCGAAGGGCTGGTGCGAGCCTCAATTAAACTTCAGCTCGACCAATCTACTATCAAATATATCTCATCCTATAACAATACCTAGCTGTGATACTATTGACGAGTCGGATGTTCCTATTTTCCTTAGAAACGATGTGGATTTGTCGGATGTCACCGACGAAAGAGACTGGACAAGTACGTAGCTCGCCATTTTGAAAAATCTTTCACGCAAGCATTTCCAACGCACTGGTTCGCCAAACCGAATCATTGCTCTTACTCATTACATATGCCATTACTTGTCCCACTCAATTATTAGCCGTAATATCTCTCTCTCTCCGTCTGTACATATATTTATATCGAAGCGTCAGTTTGCTCTCGCGTCTTCTCATACTTATCGCTACTTTCGCCCTTACAGTGCCAATGTACAAGCACACGCATCTCGACATTGACATTAATAATAAGAGCGACCGAATAGAGTGGGGATACCTGAGGTACCAGTCAATTTTCAAACCCGAGCACTCGTACGAATTGGTCGTTCAATGGGTGGCTGCGTCGGGTAGCATCGTCGCTGATCTCGTAAGTAATTCGCGACCCCACCACCCCATACTTATCGAGTCTCATCCCGTACTCTCCTCAGATATTTATTTGGCAGCGGAAGGCGCAGCTCTGCGGTATCCAAATGATACCAATTCCCAGCGACCTGCTTGCCCTGCCCTTCACCGCGAAAAGCGATCCTCTACGGGGACCAATATTTATCCCCTTGGATACCGAGTGCCTGCTGGATGGTAAAACATATCTCTTTGAAGGTAGGTATCCCTTTTCTTATCAGTGACGAGTGGATCGTGGGTAAGCTAAACTCGGGCTTAATTATTATTAAGATGTTATTTATTTAATTATAAGTGGTTAAATCACGCGATTTTCTAACGAGTTTTAAAATCTTGACGGGGAGCAGAGTTCCGGGAGGATACGTACGCCCAGCGGCTGTTCCTCTTCCAAGAGGCGATATTGCAGCGCTTCGGCTTCCTGCGCTGCCTCGTCGAGGGCAACGAGAACGCCCACCAGTACGTCCACGTGACCGGCAACGCCTTCATCCTCGTGCCCTCGACGATAAATCCACGACCGCGGCAGCACACCGGCACGAGCATAACGAGGCGCAGCGTGGGACAAAAGCGCTACCCGGTGCACGCGGAGCAGCCCAGTCCTCACGAGGCTTACATCACGCGACACGTAAGCGGCAAGAACAAGGACGATTACAACATGGATAGACGGGTGAGTCGGAGCACATTCGCCTTTGGCTTTACGCGTCGCCGCGATTGCTTGCACCCGGAGGCTGTCAATATCGGCAATACAATTATGCTTTCAATTACATTAGCGCGAACGTCATTATAGAGTCCCAGTAAGTTGAGATTTATTCCACCCGTATACTTGAACGCAAGAGAAATGATATTGTGAAAGCGTTGGATCATCCGGACAGGCGTAATTAACTCGGAGAACAATAAGTTGAAAAGACCGGAAGCGTGGAAAGCAGTATGTGCTTTGAATTTTGATGAATCGCAGTTAATATTTCTATTTGATAATGCTTTTAAAGTAGAACTGTCGATAAGATTAAGACAATCAATACGTAAGCCGACATCTCGACGATGAAAATCCATGGCCACCTCACGACAACAATTCTTTTATTTTAGATGGGATTTCTGTGGTCGTGGAATCACATGCTGAGCCGAAAGTGGAAGTATCCCGCGACAAGCACTGGCGATGAGCTTTTTCAGAAAAAGATTATTCAGGACTTTCGACACTTCTGCTCGAACGGGGACAATCGATTGAAAAAGTTTTGGGAATCGTGCTGGGAGCTGAAAGAAAAGTTTTGTACAAATACAAAGTGATACGTGGATCGTGTCCTTGTTATTTAAATACGCGGCAGCGCACTTTTCTAGTCTATTAATTTGGAGATTAAGTTGTGCGAAGTGTGAATAGTTGGGGCACGCGGTTACACGATGAATGGGAGTGTTTTTTTTTTTTCTTCTTTCCTTCTTTTCATATCAAACCCAAGATTATTCTATTAACTACTTGACTGGCTTACATTTACTATGGGGTTACTCTGTACATTTTACGCCTACTTTTAAATAAGTTGATGCAATTAGTCGTTGTTATTTTTATTAAAAATATTGTTTATATTTTGTACACACGGGAACTAGTAGTACTAGCTATTAAGTCACGTTTATATCATACCTCAGTCAATAGATTTAAAATGATGTAATAACAACAAATGTTTTGTACCGCAAATATACAATATGATAAAATAATAAAAAGCTATCTCACGCATATCGTAAGTTTTCTTAATTCGGATAACCGCATTATAAATAATTATAAACTGAAGGTTTATATTATTAACATTATTAATATCAATGTATTATCGACTAAAGTGTGCTTACAGAGAAAATACATATTTATACATTCAGTAAGTAAAAAATGGATTCTGTGCTTAATTACAAATCAATTTTGTCAATAAATTTGTTTTGATGGCGGAGTTGCAAAATATTTTCGGTTCTTTCTCATGAATGATTTTCTGCAATGAAAAAAAAAGAAAAAACAGTGAAAAAGGGTAAATAAAGGGCGACACTTTACATCGATAAATTAATATTGCAAAACTATCGAATTGTATTTCTCAACTTACGACGAGCTAAGCGGGGTATGAAAGAATCCTCGTGCAGCATTACGCTTTAACAATGATTCCGTGGATGGTGTGTGTCTTAGTTCCGTATGTTTTGGTGTACCAATATCACTGAGATGCTCAGGATTGACAAAGTTTGCCCAATAATCCGATGGTATCCTCAATAAATTTTCAACAATCTGTAACGACAATGTACATTGAATTGCAATGCAATGATTGTTGAGAATCTCTCCGTCTCTTCAACTCTTTAACTATAAGTACTTTAACCAAGCGATGTGATTCAATTAAAACAATAGGTACAACAAAATAAAAGTACAGAGCCCGAATGATCAATAAGAATAATTAAATGACAAAATGCTCGATTGTATACAAATCATCGACAAACATGAATAGGAACGAGGATCCGAGAATCGTGCCCTTTCGAGCGACAAATACCACTTACTGCCACTTGATTCTTCGTTTCTGCAAGCATCGACGAAGGCGAGGGATGTTGGCAGCTGTAACCCACCAAAGTCGGCCCGAAAACCTTGGCGAGGTTGGTGATGGGCATTTTGCATTCTGGAGTGCTGGAGACCCGCTGCAAATGCAATATGAGGAAGGCGAGTGTATCTCGATTGGGCTGCGGCAGCTCCGAGATGGCCTGGTACAATGCTGCGTCGGCATCCTGCTTATCCACGATGAAGGTCGCTCGGGCAAAGTCAGCCCAGAGGCCGACGGTGATGAGGGGCTCCTTCAGCGTGCGCAAGAAGTCTTTGAGAGTCGAGCAGATCGTGGTGACGTCAACTTCCGATAGGTTGGGCGCACCTCGACCTTTCAAGAACTTCTCCTTCAGGCACTTCACCTCGGTCATGCCGCCGTTCACGCGATACAAGCCCTGCTCCATCATACCTCGGAGCTCGACTTCGTTGATGCAGTGTACGACGAGGGACGGCACCATCGGTGGGATTATTGGTGTGTAATCAGCTATTGTTCCCTAATTTTCGAGCAATGGCTTATGTAAATGTAAAATGTATGTAAAATCAATAGATACAAAAGAAAAAATTTCATCGATCGGCAAGCTTTTTCCCGTAAACTTACTCACGTCGGCCAGCACAAGCAAACTATCAATAAGTAATTAAATCATCGTGAATAGAATGAGCATTTTCAATTTAATTTCTCATTACGAAAATTAACAATTAGCGGCAAACGATCCAAACGAGTGATTATTATACTACTACTGCTGCTGCTGCTACTACTACTACTATTATTATTATTATTATTGAATATCAAATATTTCATACCGACATTCCGCGCAGTGTGGGTGTATTTCCAGTAGGAATGCACGGAAGTGGCAGAAGATGTTTACATTCTAAATGACTCATTGCTCTGCAATCTTTACACTTAAGAGCGGCCTTACCGAAGCGCAACCTAAAATTACAAAAACAAAACACTGTAAATTATCATAACCATTCTCGAGTTGATAAAATGAATTTCTTTAAATTCAATAATGTTACCTTTTCCCACACGGGATGCAGATCTCGGGCTTTATAACAGTCTTTCCAATAAAACTATGAGTTCTTGACGATTTGGAATTTATTGTATAGCCACCAATATTTGGACTAGGCTTAAATACATTTTCCGAATCGGAATTTGACGACATTGTCTCGGCTTTTGGTGCTGAAGGCTGAAATGTTTAATAAAACGAATCAGGCAAATTTCACTTTCAGCTTTATAATACATCACGCTACCCGTGGCAGGTCAAAAGAACTTATTTTTTAAGTATCACCTCTACGTAAAAATACGCCTTAATGAGCATCGTTAAATGCTAAAAGAAAACGCGCAAAGCAGAGAATTTACTCAGAATATACAAGTTTTTCTCCTCGTATGTTAATTGTGTAAGCAACGAATAGCAAAATTAATAAAGAAATCGGCCACTATATCACGACAAATTCCCTTGATTAAAATGAGAGATGGAAAATTTTCAATTATCTTACAGTGGGCGTTACATCTTGACTTTTGGATTTACTGTTGCGCTCGCCGCTCTTTCGCCTCTTACGAGAGCTGCTATGCACCGAGGAATTTTGCTGGGGATCCTTATTCTCGTCTGCAGGTATGGCCTCGATGACCGACGAAGCTGTTATCGTACCCTCCTTTGGCATCACTAACGTCGTCGTCGCCACTATCCTGTCTGAGCTGTTGAGGTCGATGGTCTTTTGCAGGGCGCTACGGCGTTTCTTCTTAATCACGTACTCTCCACTAGGTCGATGTTCCTTCCACTCTCGCTTTTTCTGATTCTGTTGCAGTATTATGCTCGTATCCAGATCGTCCTCGGATTTGGAGAAGCAGCTAAGGTCGCTCAGTAGCGAACCAGTGGAGTCCAGCTCCGTTATTGTGTTCAATCTTGATAAAGGGTGTAATAGATAGACGAAATGAATGGACAATTGAATAGATGGAAGTGAATAAATGTTGAAAGTTGATTCAAATTGTTGTAATATAAGCTATTTAAAAGGTAAGTGAATAATTTTTGACAAGATGTAAGGAAGCTATTTCTAAAGAAGTTACAAAAAACCACACACACGCGTATTAAAAGGAAAATTAATTGAAACAAAAATTAAGAATCAGCATTAAGAAAATTTGACGCTTGAAAATATTACTTAACATTAATTGACGTTCCTTCAATTTAACTAATTCCTTTTGTATTTATTAATTTAGGCGTATTTTATGAGCGCTGAATATAATATATAATTTAAAACTTATTACTTGTCGTGTAGTGGATCTTTTGTATGAGTAGAACTATGCCGCCCGTTGAGAGTTGTGTTATTTAGAAATTGTAGTTTTTCTCGAGTTTCATCGTTTAGATTTCTACCTCCATCGTTCAATAAAAGATCTCTGACTAATGTGATTTGTCGTTCCTAAAATACCAAAACAACCAAATATTTTATATTAATTGATTAAATTTTTCAATACGTATATTGTATAGATATGTATAAGTAATTGTTGTTATGTTTTGCTCGTTACAGAATATTAGCACGCTTTCTTTTGGTTGCGAGTTTAAAAGTTTTAGCGTATCGCCAAGTTTCTTATTCGCCAATAACGACGTTTTAATCCAGTAAATCTTAATAATCTTTAATTGCGATATGTTTTGAATATCGATGAAAATGTAAAATTCTTTTAATATACAATACTTTATAAACCACGTTTATTAGCATTAATATTTGTTAATTTGTTAAAGAATGATTACTACTTAAAATAAGTGCATATACAGTGAAACTGTGCAAAGCATATAATATATAAGGCTTTTGCTGTTTTGCAATAATAATTATTTTTCATTAAAAATAATTATTATACTCAACTTATCGAGCTCCACGCAACAACAGATTTTTACAAAAATATTCTTTTGACAAAGAAAAGATCCCAAGTTTTCCATGCAATTTGCATCGCACCTTGCTTGTACCAAGACACGTAAACCAATGTATTTGGCCAGAGCTAAACCACCAAGTATCGGCAAATTACAGGAGAAATTACAAAAATACACATTCTTACACAGCAATTACGTTGCTCCTCCGCAACCCTCCGCCTTCTTTTCTCCTCATCCAACAATCTTCTGGCATGACTAAGTTTACGGTCCAAGTCCGCTGCTTCGTGATGGGCCTTCTCTAAGGTCGAGTGTAAGCGCTGACATTCTTGCACAGAAGCCAGCCATTTTTGTCTCATCTCCTCTTGATTAATGGCAAACTGAAGAAACTCTATGGAAAAAGCACGTGAAACTTTAAAAGCCGACAAATGGTCATAATTGCACAATTTTACTCTAATGATCAGGCTTTATTGAGTTGATTTGTCAATTAATCGTTTGGCACGCGATGCAAGCTTTGCTATTTCTCCGAAAGCACTCTATGCCGCAAGATCTTAGCTCGGTACTCTCAAAAGACTTTCGTTTTAAGATTTAAATCGAAGGTCGGACTTGTATCATTATCATACATCATGTATCCCTACAATCGCCGGCTTTAAATTCAATTTCAATTCAAATTCAAAAGCTAGGAGCCCTCGCCCTTCCAAGACGGACACCGCCTACCTCGCCGGAAAGCCCGACTTTCCTGGAAATGGCATTAGGCGTGGGAAATGATGGGCAAAAGAATAGAGTGTAACGCTAACCTCCTTCGCAAGAGCCGTTGACAAGTACATTTGTACAGCGTACGAGCTCGTCGTGGCTCGCCAAAATTGACAAAGATGTCGACATCCTAGTCCTCGCGTCCCTCTCGCGATCCCAGTTGGCAAAAACTTTCTTAATTCTCGCTTATCGCTCGCATTAAAATGCCGACAACAATCAGTTAGCGCTCTCGCGTCTCACCGAAATGAAAAAACATCCGTTGACAGAACAACGCCGCCAACGAACATTTGCCCGAGCGATTCGACTCCTCGCCGACATTCGAATCCCACCAATCCCGACGACCGCCCACTTTAATTGGCTCCCCGACTCTTTCGGCGCGCCCCTTTGAACTGCCTCGCGCCTCCCTGCCGCCACGAGCCATTTCTCACTCTCGACCTCGCTCTCGACCTCGTTCTCGACCTCCTCGCACCCTCAAGGACTTTTATAAAGCAGCGCTCGAGGGGGACTTGCTCGCGACTTTGGCTGGCTTTCAGCAGGACTTTCGATGGCCGAGTGCAAAAGAGCAGCCTGGCCTATTGGATTACGTGGATGCGGCTGGAGATTTAGGCGACCGAGGCTGCTCCTGCTATATCGAAGAGCAGAGAGAGAGAGAGAGAGCTATCGAATTATTTAACACGTGCAGTGAGAAGGGACGTCAGAGGCGGGTAATATGACGCGACGGACGGAGGGAGACGTAACCTCGGAAAAAAACGGGAATGGCCATTATCGCTTGCTGGCAGTATGATAACGGAGGGCGATATGCTGGGCGGCACCGGGGACAGGCTCGTTACGCGGTCGCCTTGGCCCTTTCGAAACTCGCGGGCGCGCAACGGCCGCGCAAATCCACCAAATGGGGATTGGCAGTGCTGCCAACAATAACGGCGAGTGTCGTGCCAGCACTGGGGGAAGCGATAGTTTGTGTGTGGCGTAGTTGTCGAATCGTCGCGTCGTCGCGTTGCAAGTGGTTAGTGGTGTGTACGCTGCGGGAGTAGAGGACGGGAATTAATAATGAGCGTGGCTATGAGCTCGTCGCCTGTAGGTTCGTATTGTAATTATTAATTTGGCCAGCGACGTCCCGTTTGCGCTAATCGCAGCGAAAGTTGGATATAAAGAGCCGAGGAATAAGGTCTCGCGGTGCACTGGTCGCTTGTATGTTTAGGGAGAATGAGCACGCTTTGGTGGTGTTTAGGAACCCTCAACGCGTTAACTTTCAACATGTTGGTATTGTAAAGAAAACGTGCCCGAGCCTTGGCTTTTCGAGCGTTAATTGGGGAAGTGAGCGCGCGCGCGAGAGAGAGAGAGAGAGGGAGGGAGAGTGAGAGAGTGAGCGAGCGAGTGAGCGAGCGTGGAAGGGGGAGTGGTGGAGGGAGGTTGAGGAGAAAGGAAAATTAGGATGAAAATGAGTGGGAGCGCTTGGGAAATGATACGCTTTTTGGGGCGTTTTTTATTTTGTTGGAAATGAGAGGGGCGAGGAGGAGCGTTAAGCTCTTAATCGTGTAACAGTGATATTGTAGTACGGTTTTATGGTGTCGCTGTGGTGTTGAATAGCGCACAGTGCACTTATGGAGTTTGTTACATTTGCAGAAGATGAGAGACGAGGTGATAATATTAAAAAGGCGAGATATTCATGGTACGTGACGTTGGAGAGCGAATCTCCGACACCCACAGATGAGGACGAGGAGTCCGTTTATACTGTACAGGGGAACGAAACAGGTAACTGGGATACAATTTATTATGATGCTGCGTAGGCTGTTAAGAGGAGGATTGACATAATTTTATTTCACTGGGTTTCACGCAAAATAAAACATAAGATTTTAATTCATGTGGATTTGAAGTACATATGCACATAAGTGATTTTGAATGAATTTCCAGATACAATGTTCATGTATTGTACAATGTATTTGTTCCTTTAGCGAAGAGAGTCTTATTTTATACTTAGGCATTTCAGAATTTAATCAAAGCAATATGCGTTTCAGAGTTTGCACGCGACACATCGGACACATCAACGACACATACCTGGGTCAGCAGTAACGAAAGCGATGCTTCCGTTAATATAGAATACGAACTGGATTCACAGTCGGAAAATGAAAATCCATTTACAGTTATATCTTCATCTTCCGAACCCGAGGTATTTGACCAATCTATTATTCGCATGCAATCGATTGGCATTGCTTTATGTCTAATTTATCCGTTTGTTTTCAGAATAATTTAGCGGTTGAGTTTATCACATTCTGTGACTCGGATGGTTTAGCCGATGGTAGCGACGATTCAACGAGTTCCATTGACAGTGAAATAAAGAAAGTAGATTTCTGGACCTGTGTATTATGCAAAAATCCAAATAACAATCCTCTGTTTCGTTACTGCGAAAAATGTTATCAGGTAAATCAATTTCTTTCTTCCCTTAACATTTATATCCATAAGACTCGATTATACTGAAAACAAAATACAATATTTAATTTTTACCAATAAAAGAAATTTTATAAACTGTAAATATGCTGTAATGTTCTTTGGTAAATATTGTAGAATTAAAAATATTACTTACATTTTATAAATACACTCAGAAATTAGATTACATTGAATGTAAAAGCTCTGCATTATTTAATACCTTTACTAGAAAATAATAATATTTCTGTTAGTTATATAGCATTGAGTATATAAAGATTTTGTGATAAAAAAATTAATCAATGGTTGACATTGCGTATAAACGATAAAAAAAATTAAAATACAATTTTTTAATTAAATTAAATATTTTACAAATTTTTAGTGAAATTGAAACCTAGTTCTATATCTTCAAGAATACACTTATTAACGATAGTTTTAGTTCTCTTAATAGGCACTATTTATTAGATACATAAATACGATTTTTAAATTTCATAAATATGTAATTGTAGAATATCTATTATGCATGCTGTGGTTGCTATATCAGCATAAAACATTAAATTTAAAAATATTTAAAACCATTACTTTGTTTCGAAAAATCAATACATCATCTATTTGCTATAGCATTTATTTACGATTCTACGAAGCTCAGAATAAAGTAATTAAGTATGATCGTTAAAAAAAGGAACTTGTGAATTCCTGTTACATTTTGATATTTGAAGCTGCGTTACCATTAATCACAGTAGTATTGATAATTTTATAATTAGAGATGTCAGATAATGTGATGTTTGTACGGTGATATTCAATAGACAATAATACTATTTAACTATTTAACTTTTTAATATTTAACTAGTGATCTTGATAATTTAATTAGTGATCTTTAAAAGAGTTATAATTCATCGACTGATCGTATTCTCATGGGAATTTAAAAAATATTCTAAATCAATACCCCATGTAATATTGACAGACGAGGGAAGTTGTTTGGATGAAAATTAATAGAATAGAATGTCAAACGTTGCATTATGAAATTAAGCATTACAAATATATTTTAATTATCTGTAATTAATTGATTAATGATTTAGATGAGTACATTTGTGATTTGTACACACGTTTCTAGAATCTTATATTTCCCACAAACTAACTTAAAAAGTAAAAATCCAAGTTTTAAAATAAGATTAAAATTTAAATAATTTCATCTAATTGTGAAAAAATATTTTACAATAACAATTTAATTCATTATAAATTACAAAATCTATTATATTATTGAATTATTTACTTAATCAAAGAGAGAATATAGTTTCCATTTCACAGATTACAAAAACTATGGCTATTAAATAATGTACCTTTTATTTCCATTTACTATTTAATATTTTATTTATAAGTAAATTAAAATTTGCACCAACTAATTTAGTTTTGTAGAAATTATATTCCAATAATTATCTTTAATATTATAAAGAATGCACAGAGCATAACCTTGCCATAGCTATAAGTATTATTTTAGCGAATAATTTTATTCAGTAATTACAAAAAGCAATTCTATATATATATATATATATATACACGCACTGTTAATTATGATTTTCGTTTTATATGCAATTTTTCTATTTAACGTACTTCTATTCACTGTAATATACATTACTATTGATTTTATGAAAAATACCTCAACAGTTAGGTACATGGAATCATTATGACATATAAATCGACTTACTTTTGTGTTTCTGTTGTATCGTTTGATTTGAAATTTCGTTTGAATTTAAATGCCTTTTTAAAGTAATTGATCAATTTGCACTGTTTAAGTATTTATTTTTTAAATAAAATCATAAATATATTATAATTAAACGAGTAAGCTTAACTCGTAGATTAGTTAATTTTCTCATTATTTTTACCGATATTTTTAATACAATATTAAAAAATAAGTAGTACCAAATATCATAATCGATAGTTAATTTTTAAATTGTTGTTCCACTCTCAGTATTTGTAAACAATTTCAATGCATAAGGCAATTATTTATATCGATTCACTGTATTAAATTAATTAAAAATAAAATATGAAAGTCGATATACATTTGTTTAACATTGTCATAACAAATAAGATTATAAATATTATTTCGAATTTTTAACATTTCCGTGAAAGTTATTTCAATTAACTTTAATTACAAATTAACTATAGGCATTGTTTCTTAGCGGACTAATTTAATTTTTTATTTGTAATACCTTTTATCTGATGTTATGCACCTCGATTGAACGACAGTATTAATAAATCGTGAAAGGCCGCTTCGAAATTTCATTCTCGAAAATATTGATTATTAGCAATAATTTTGTAATGCTCAATTAATTAAAATTAAAACAATTTTACCGAGTAGGAAATATTTTTTATTGTAATTCTTTTTGGATTGAGAAAAAATCCAGTGAACATAAGGCTCGTACGTAACTTTAGAACACGTGACGTTTTTTTCGTTAAAGCCAGATCAATTGAGACCTGGAAAATTCATACGACTAGAACATTTCCCTCCCTTACTTTGTCTGAATTTTGGAATTTACGTTATTAACGAGCGAGCACTGAAAAACTTACAAGTCCACTCACAAATTGCTTTCGTCCCATTAGAAGTTCGATGCCCACGCACATTTCACTTTAATTATTTTAATTAGCCTTGAATTATCAGTAGAGCCCATTAATGTGGAGAAAAATAGCCGCGACGGGCGAACGGTCGATAGAAAGATATTAGCTATTTAATATAAAATCCCATCAACACGGAAAAAAAAGGGAAGGCATTGCCGTCAGCCATGTATGATGAAATAGCAAATGGAATTGCGATCATACAATTTTATTCGAATATTCGTAGGAGCCGATCGAGTTTTTGTGCAACGGTACTCGCTATTTCCCAACACCATTTACCATTTACCACGAAAATATAGATCTATGAATTGCCATCGCAGGCCAAAAGCCATGTCACTTTATAATACCGTTGCACATCAACAAATTCGGCGAGAGATTATTTATAAAACGTAGGCGCGTATTATTATTATTATTATTATTATTATTATTATTATTGTAGCTTAAGGCACGCATTTATCGATCGAAGGGCCACGATATTTAATAAATCTCGTCTGACTTCACTCACCCGTGCTTCACGTATAGGATGCCTCCACTTGATTCAGGTTCGAACATGTTCGAAAGCGACGATGATACTATTGTTTCGAGGGGGAAAAAAAAAGAAAGGAACGAATAGAAAGTGAAAGCACGGGGGTGGGGTGCCCGGGGGGTTACGTCGAGTGGCTCTAATGCAATTGAATTAAAAATGTAAAAATGTCTGGCGATCGTAGCTGAGGAAGACGAATTTTATGGGCAACCGCCCGAGGCGGAAACGTCGAGTGCAGAAGGACCAGGGCAAGACGCTGCGGACGACGGTCGACGCCGCTTTGGCCCAGGAGCTCTGCGACATGGACTCGGGCATTGCGTCTAGTCAGGACTTGGAGAGGGCGCCATCTGACTTCCGCGGCGGCAAGCCGACGTCTTTCGAGCCGCAGAGTCGCGAGCTCACCGCCATGATATTCGGGGGGAACCGCCGGGGGATAAGGACCGAGCCCGCGGCCCCGACCTTATCAGCCGTCGTCATGGCCCAGCCGATGGACAGGGACGAGGTCGACACGATATTGCCCCCCAAGCAGTACAATCTCGCCGGGCATCATCATCCTTACTCCACGAACACTGTGAGTAAATTGGTACTCGAGAGCACCGCTCTGTGTGTGTGTGTGTGTGTGTTTGCATGACTTTAATCGTCTGGAGAGTCAGTCGGATAAGAATGGCGCGGGAGGGAGAGGAGAGGAGTCGCGCGACAAAGGTCTACGCGTCCGAGTATTTAAATTCGCATTATCAGCAGTAGATTATTATTAGCAAGTGGGCATTATAATATTGTCTTGAATAATTAAGTCTAGGCCCTCGTCGACACCCCCCTCCCCTCCCCCCCACACACACATTTTTCACTTCATCAGGCCCTCGTGAATACTCGATGAATAATTAATTACGCCTACGAGGAAAATTTTCCTTTTATAGGGATCAAACTACGGATTTCTTGGCTAATTTAATGGTCGTTGTAATAAGTATTACGGCTTCAGAAAAATTTCTACTATTTTACATTCTTTAAAAAACAAATCCATTTCACAACGAATTTCCTCTCTTGTTCATTTCACTAAAAATTCCACTTTATTTCCACCCACCCACCCACCCTCTTTCGTTTTTATACAATGCACGAGTGCAACTTGAGACACTTAAAGATTCGTTATCAGTGGATCCACACTAGTACTATGATCCCTCTTTTTACGCATAAGTGCCTTTTAAACGAGTAAATATTTCATCGAGCGATTAAGTAACAACACGCCGTAATGTCGATTAACGAGCAATTTCGTGCTAATTGACGGATGCACATTTAAAGATTGATTTTCCAAACACTTGGAAATTGAAAAATGCCACATGTATTTAAGAGCGAGCCAGTCCGACATGACGTTTTTTTCTCCTTTTTTTTTGTGCAAGCAAGCACGTAATCGACGGAGAGGGACTTAAAAAAAAAAAAGAAAGAGTTGAGCGACCACAGCAATAACGGCCTCGACTATCGGCTACGACGACAATGAAAACAACAGTAGCAGCAGTAACACCGATACCCTTACACGATCAATTGCTTTCTTTTGCAGTTTTAAATTTTGTCGAAATAGTTATACGTTCACGTCATCGTCACTCGAATCCGAGCGTCTAATCCACCTGTTTTGGCGGCGGCGGCGGTGGCGGCGGCGACGACGACGACGTAACACGACGACGGTGTCTTACCATTCAAGGACAGAGTCGCGCCGATGTCCGATCGTTGCGTGTCCCCTGTCACATAAGCTTAAGCCGATACGTCGGGACCTCGGACAGCGGATAATGCGAGCGCCCGCGACTTTTCTCGCCTGCCGGCGACACTTGGCACGACCTCGGAAAGCCCCCTTGCCACCCCTCGCCCCCCACCCACCCACTTTGCCATTTTGCCAGTTTAGTCACTCGATGATAGTTGGTGGTGCCGGAATTACGGTGACACACAGCCGCACGACTTAACGAGATAACGAGCTAAGGTTCTCTCGATGAAAGAGAATCCTCTTTATGGCCTATAATCGAGCTGTTTCAAATAAACGACGAGTCGATTGGCAAATTCTAAAAATCCCTAGCTCGAGGTATCTGAGCGTCTCGAGCGCAGGACGAAGATCGGAAACGAAACGCCAACTTTTCTCTCTCTCTCTCTCTCTTTTGTGTGTCCCGTCTAGTCTTGTTAGCGGTAAAGTTCGTCGATCAGCAGAGCGTGGCCACCGGGCACTCCCGAGCCTCGCATTCCGTACGTTATTTGGGGATTCGGATGTGGCCGGCTTCGTGCCAATAGTAGTCATCGGGGGAAGATCCGCCTCGGAGAAGCTCGCGAACGACCATCGCTTCCGCGCCGCCCACCCCGAGAGCCCCGATGACGCCTAGCCCCCGATGGCGATCGTCATCCTCGTCAGCTGCCAAACCTGGTAGCGTCTGGTGATCGATATCGACTGTCGCAGCCTCTGACGGCAATTCGCCCGATCGCGGCTCGGACGGAGCTGCGCGTTCCTTTGCGCGCTCCTTTAACGCTTAGAAACGCTTAGAAAAGCTTAGAAAAGCTTAGAAAAAACTTGATGTTCGGGGCGGGCCTGCTATTACTTTCATCTGTGGTTGGGGCTCCGAGTCCGGTATAGTGAAAAGCCAGCACGACTAGTAAATCCGTTAAAGACGAGCGAGCGGATCGAGTCGACGCGCAGTGGGTGCAGGTGCTCTTGGGGAAGGCGGCGACTGACGTTAACTTTTGATTGAAGCAGGAGGTCAAGGGACTGAATTTCACCAAAGATAAAGCGGAGGCTAGCGAGGCGAGCATGAGCGTCCGAATAGAGAATTCGCAGTCGGCCCTCAGCATTCTCTCGAAGAAGCTGCAGCTGCGCAAGGAAGAGGGCGTCGACGTCGTGGACTCGAGCGAGCAGCAGGCGCAGGGATTGGAGAGTCTCTGCCTCATCTGCACCGTGAGGCCCAAGAACGGCGCCTTCGTGCACGGCAAGATAACGCACATTTGCTGCTGCTATCCCTGCGCCATGAAGGTCTGGATGACCAATGGTAATCGCTGTCCTATTTGCAATCGAAAAGTCACCCAATTATTAAAGGCCTTTTACGCTTAAGGTGGCCGACATGAAAAATTCGAAACGATTGGCACACGAAACTGATGTTCGGGGATGCAAATATAAGTAGCCGATAGCGATGGCTTGTACAGTTGCGTGAATTCAATAATATCGAGTTCAATTACAATTACAATAAAACAAAAAAAAAGGCACATCCATCGCAATTCTAGAGCTAATAAAGTTTCACATGGCCGTAATGGGATAAATTATTGAACGAGCTCTAACGAAACATTATTACCGATTTTCTTTAATGGATTAGTGGTGAGCTTCTTGTGCGTATTAGCCACTGTGCATATTGTTAGATTTAATTTCTCTGTCTAAATTCTAAATTCAATTGGCCCCGGAACATCGATATGAACTCTTGTAATGAAAGCAACGATAACAACGTTGAGAGCCTGTAAAAATCTTATAACATGCCGTACACAGACATACCATTCGTTTATAATACAAACATCTGCAACCACGAGATCAGATATACCAAGCCTATAAAAATATCGTCTTAAAACAATTTAAATACTGATATTAAACTCTGAGTGGTTGAAAGCAATATTACGAAAAACAAATCTATGCTACATTTGTTTCAAGTTTCTACTATGCCAAGGCTAATAATTGCAAAGGTTTTTAATTAAAAAGTAATTATTACTCAAGTTTGTTTATCAATGAGTCACCAAAAACACCATACAGTAAGAAAGAAACATTTTTAAACGAAAAATACATGTATTAATGTTATAATACAATTTGCCATGTCTGTATAATTTGGAATAATTTTTTGTTTTTTTTTTTTCTTTCAAAACTTACTTCACAATGCTCATGTAATTAATCGCAGTCTTGCTTAATAATTTTTGTGAAGAGTGAAGCAAATGTAACACTTAATTAGCCTTGAAGAATTAAAGCACAACATCAAAACGATCATAATTATTTATCCATAAAATCTACAGGTTCATTTGTGTATGTGTATCGTCTTACCTTTCTCTCTTTACAACAAACTGCAAATAGGAACTGCCGCATTTTTTTTTTTCTTCCATTTATCGCTGAAAAGTTTAAGTGTGCTTTATTGGTAAATGGATTGAGACTTCGTTGAAGAGCATCGCACACATTATTAATGGGACGAGAGTACTGCTCAATTATTTTTATTCCTTTGTACTCTCGTCAAAGTATTCCGTGCTGAATAATATGTAAAAGAAAAAAGAAAAAAAAACAAAAACAAAAACAAAAAAAAAAGAACACGGAAGAAGGAAAACTACGTCAATATAAAATAGTCTATAACCAATTTTTTACTTTACATTTTATTTAATTTATTTTGCATATTGATGTTGCGAGTCTTCATCAAATTAATATTACTGAGGGAGTTAAAGTTTATATTTAAAATATAAGTGAGCCGACAATTGAACTTACAATAGTGCAATATTAAAATCTAATTTCCAAAGTGTACTATTTTTCTTTTTCTATTTTATCGCGTACATTAAATTATTGTCTTTTAGTTAAATTAAAAATATTGGTTCTAGACAATTTTAAGTAAGTGATGTCACCCACGAAGCTCGTTGCTTCAGTATTAAAACAATTGTTGTAAAGTTATTATAAAACAAATTAGTTCACTTTGTTGCTGCAAATGAGCAGTTCACCTGTAAAATACACTGTAAATATAGTAAAAAAATTTCGCCGTTTCGATCAATGATATATACTTGGCGATATTCGACATCACTTACGAATGGGAAAATAGTAGGGAAATAAGTGGGAAAATTATATGTCGTGTCACAGAAATCACTGTGGATTAGAATATTTCAATTAATAAGATTCAAGTAAAGTCTTCTATTTCGATTTATTTTCAATTTTCATTCACTTTTATTCAACATATAAAGCATTATCAGCATATTTTTTTTACGAATACATTTACAGCGCATCACCATTTACATTCTATTAAATTTTTTTTTGTAAGCTTTTTATCTTTGGCTTGGTAAAGACAACAATTTTTACATATAATAATCTCATTTCCATTGTATTATTATTCCAAGTAGTATGTTATAAGATTGTGGAAAAGTAATTCTAAAGTTTGTAACTTTACGATTCTTGCATTTTTCACATTATTTTCACGAAAATTTCAAAGCACATAACGCTTTCAATTACCATATATTCTTAATTGAAATATGATGAGAGTGCTATTATTATCTTATTCAATTGAATGTATTATTGTTGCAACGTTTACTTGACTAAACAATGAAAAACAAGACTCGATCGGAATATTACTTTCAGAATTTCTTGAAAATTATTTAAGCATTCTGTATAAAGGCAATGCCTTTTCAATGCTGCAAACTCAACCTGCACAATTTAAAAAAGTTGCATTAGAAAAAATACTTGTGTACACACTAGGTACATATTACGTATCTATCAAATAATTTGCAAGAACATTTTTAAAATCTCAAATGACCAATAAACTATAATCTTAATGCACATAATTGTTAAGAAGCACATATTTAAGAGATTATGTGGTGAAATTTATAAAAAAAATTACAATGGTTTTCTCAGGCTTTGTGTGATACTTGCTGGTACAATAGTAAGGGCATATCCAGCGTTGAAAAATACATGAAAATGAAAGTCGTGAGTTGCGAGCGTTTTCTGTATTGTTTGTTATGAGCTGCTGGCATAGTTTTAAGTAAGAATTTACGAATAACTTGACTAATTTAACTTAATTTTTTTTTTTGGATGTATAAAAAGGTATTTAAGTTAAAAAATTCCTTTCGAAGTATTGGGGGAAAAAACAACAAATGTGTGAATTTTTCTTTCAAAATTATATATTTAATACCTTGTATAAAGATTAAATTAAATTAAATTAAATTAAATTAACTTAAATTATCTATAAAGAAAGGAAACAAATGGAAAACACACACACGCACGCACACACATACACACATACACAAACACACACACATATATATACATATATATGTATATTTATTTGTAATGAAGAATTTTGAGAAATATTCTGTCATTATAGTAGGATAAAGTGTTGCTTAATTTTCCAAAAATTATATTGCTTTCAGCAAAATTAAAATTTTGGCTACGCTTTTTCATGTTTTTTTGTGAACGAAATTATAAGAACATAAAAAAAATCTACATAATAGTAATAACTATTGAAAATGTTAACGGATGATTTCCTATTAATCTCATTGAAATTGATTGAGGTTAAATGTTCGATATAATTTTGTTTTAGGCATCGAATAAGTACGAGTTACGTAGTTATCACGCTATTGCAATTAAATTGCAATAATGTGCTCTACTCAGTAAAAACGATAATTTATTGTTACTTAATTCTCCTCCAATAGTCCGCTATTATTTAAGAATAAAAAAGGCAATATCCAAAGTAAATTCTAAAATCTAGAAATTCACATTAAAACCTATCAAAATTACGACCACAATAATCGAGTAATCATAATAGTATAATAATAATAATAATAATAATAATAATAAGGTAGTAATTAAATACTATAATAATAATTTCCAAGAATCTTTAACGCTAGCAAGCGCCGTCAGTAGTGCAAAAGTTGAATTATATATTAGCCAACTGAAAATTTTATTCTCCACATTTCAAATTAACCTAAATAAACCGATGAAGGTAAAGAAGCGATTGTTTTAAAATGTTAATAGGTATGGATTAACTGGAAAATCTTACGAAGCTATGACTTTTGTAGTATGAACTATGGCGAAAAACAAAGAACTAAGTAACAAATGAATTTAAATTTTCCCTTAAATTTAGATAAATCACAATATCTATTTTCAGCCCAATTAAAGCACAATTTTTGCTATTAAATAATTCCTCTAGGCATCTGTCCCTCAACAACAAGTTAATATCTGAAAAAACACTTTAACGTAAATGATTTGTAAAGCACAGATTTTCTAATACTTCAATTATCCTTACAGATGTAACAATCAATCTTAACGTTCTAACCAATTTCCATAAATTCTCAAGTAACTTGGTCTATAAAATCCAATTCCCACGATCGATTACTTTTTTTATGACGTTGGTGCCTTAATGTACATTATCATTTCACGTGTAATTATTACCTTAAAATCATTCTCGAATCTATCATTGCACATTCTTATTGTCCTCTGTTGTAAATAGAAGCCCTTGAAAGTTGTTTAGATGAAATGAGGGTTACGTAAATTTGTATTAAAAATTTCGCACACACACACACATGTAATTTAGATGTAGTTAGTCAAACAAATTCAATTTTATAATTATCTTTAATTTCGTTGTTAACTGATGTAAACAAAGATACAAATGTGTAAATAAATATTTTTTTAAAAGTATATTTTTTTTTCTTTGTTACGATAAATTGTACCGAGTTGATGCTTTTTTTTTATCGGTGTTTTTATCGTTAAAAACACATGGTAAACACCACATGCTTCAAGCCATTAAAATTCACTCTCTAAATAACAAAATTTTCTTTCTCCGTGTGAAAACGAGCTCCTCGCATTGTTCCACAATTTGCGACTGCCTCACTCCAATAAAAAAATAGCATTTATTTTTTGGACGATAAAAAAAACAAAACTTTTAGCAATACATATCAGTCAACACTTTGTTTTTATAAAATTGGTGTCTTATGGTGGTACTTAAAACCTCATGTTTACCACCTCCTTAATATAAAAAAAAAAAAAAAACAATGTCAGTTCAATACGATAATTAACGGAATGGATAACAAGTAACAGAGTTTGGCACATTTTATTTACCTACTTCACACGAGCATGAATTTCAAGAGGGCTAAGGTCTTTTGCGGATGAAAGTAACGTATATAAACGCAAAACAGAGATGATTATTCTTAGCAGCAGCTGCTATGCTAATCGAGGCCTCTCGCCCTTCGATTACCCATTCTTCGCCAAAAGAAAGATAATAAACGCGCACACGCATCCACTCCCCCGCAGTCCCGTCGTCCGCGAGCCCCGCACACATCGAGGAGGCAGGGCACGGAGGTGTGGTGTGACCGGATGAAGCGAAGCCCTAAGGTCGATCCCCGAGTCCCGCTCAATAGCTTTTACGATACCCACGCTGGATTAACGTCTTGGATTCTACGGAAAGTTTCCTCGAGACCCAGCGCCCTCACCCTCCCCCACTACAATTCTGTCTGTTTTATTTTTCAGGTGCGATATAGGCAAGCATTGATTAAAAACAAACGAACGAACGAACGAACGAAACGAAAGAATAGAGCAAGAAGTGTAAGGTAGCGCTTAGCTTGGGAGGAGGAGGAGGAGGGCCAGCGCGCCTAGGAGGTCTCGGCGCCCTGGACTCGCGAGACGACGAGTTCGAGGGAGATGGGACGACGACTTTACTAAGGATGGACTGTAGCCGTAGTTATGTCGCAGACGACTAGTCATATTAATAAATGTTTTGTAGCAAATTTTCAGTCGTGCAATGTCTCTCTGGAACGGTAAGTGAAGTCCTCGTCGCAAGTCAAGATAATAATAATACCACTACGGCTTGGACCTATTATTATTTCTATGCTAATCAAGCTCGAGGACAATCTATAAGTTATTGCTTCCATTACATTCCAGCTGCTTTAATTAAGTTGTCGCTCACTCGACGTATTTACAATTTTGTCTCTATCTCGATTGGAAATGAGACGTATTACGCTCGGATTATTCACGAGTTGCTTCTACTATCTTACCTCGGCTCATACAAATCTACAAAATAATATGTAATTTCATTTGATTAGAGTGTCGTCACTTTTTATTCGGTTGAAAGTTACAATTCACGTCTCTTCTTCGAATTATCAAAAGAAAATAATTTGACACTCGGTAGAGATGAGATGTGAACATTTTTAAAAATTTACCATTAGTTTTAACGAGTAATTTTATAAAATTGCATAGATTTTGGGTGGATACGAAGTGTTAGCTTTCAATTACGCTCGACAGCGTCTGGGGTAAAAATATTGTTTGAAATTAAGTGTCATATCCATTGTATCGATTTCTAGAAAAATAAACGCTTACCCAAATAACAATCACATCTGTCGTTATTATAGTTTGAAAGTACAGTCTTTATTGCGGATTGTTAAGTAAATTTAGCGGACAAAATGTTAGTACGTAGGATAAGTTGTAGGATATTTAGAAGGAAGTAGTGGAAATTAACTTTGTATACAAGGAAGATTGTGTTAGGGTAACAATATTTATTAAAGGCGTATGCTCTTACACGATACATTAGGATATGGAAAAATGCTCATTCGTTTGTAAAACGCAGTTCTTATCGATCATCCACCCATTACAAAGAAACGTCTCGATCGTTCAGAGCGATAAAGAATCGTAAAGAATTCTTACAAGTTTTCGTATCTCTTGAATTCGTAGTGAGCATGCGCGAGGCAGGCGACAAAATGCGCAGGCTCCATTCGGCAATTCGTTAAAAACAACTGTTGCTTTCAGGGCGATTCGTCAACAAACAACCCATCAGCTCGTTGAAAGAGTACCGTTCAACGTACGCCGCCAAGTTCTCATGTGAACGTGAGCTTCCTTGGCGAGCTGGAGTTACGCAACGCATCATCCTGGACGTAGGCCCCGGCATCGGGGCAGAGGTGCCTCCAGCACCGTTAACGCACACCCACACATCACCGAGGGCCCAGTGCAATAATATCGGCTAGAAAAATTTGCTCGATTCGAGAGTTGGCGGCTCGTTCGTGCGACCTCGTTGTTGGAGGCGGGACTACACCGTCGCCATTGTTCCCCGCTGCCTTTATACGAAGACAAGAAAGCCAAGAGCCTTGAATTTCACCACTTTGTTTTACAAATGTGTATTCTTTTTTCAGTTACTTCGCGATTACGAAATTGGCACGAGTCGTGTCCTCCATTATCTCCTCGGGGTTTAATTACTTGAATGATAATTGGCCCATCGGCACTTCTAATTCGACAAAAGATTATACTGTTAATGGCGTTCCTCTTAGCTCGATAATAATTACATCGAACGGATTATTTTTCGTTTTTTCTTATTCCTAGCAGGCCACAACCACCATGTTTGGATGCTATTGAGCTTCGATCGTTGTCATAAGGTTTTGCAGCGACGAGCTTAAATTACGTAACGCGCACCGATGCGATGAGCTGGCTGCCTCATATGATGCCTAAATAGTCGTAAAAGTCGTAATAAACGCATGCCGATCATTGCCCCTTGAATGATTATTTACTCGATGTCATTTATGAAATGCGTATGCTGAGTATGGCAAAGTTTATTCAATAATTTCTCTTAGTCAGAGCGATGAAAGGGATGGAAGCATTGAAGAAACTAGCCCAGATACAATGCTTGTGCCTCTTGGTTTTGCAATCGGATGATAAAGAACCGGCTGTTTGGTGCTTTATTGAACCAACAATATAATAATTCCATCCAATTACCCACGACTGTTTTAGGAAATAAAAGTATTTACAATCAAGTGATTTTAGCATTTATTATTCCAATTTAATTTAACACCTTATACCGATTTTTTTACCTATATTTTTAACTTTAAAAAACTAATGCAATAAATATCAAACGTCTTTTCGTAATAATAGCATTTCATATTTTGTTATAATTTCAATGTTTGTTCCATTGAAGGAAGACATTTTGTAATTACGCGCCATAAACATCTATTAACGTTAAATTTCCTTTTAATTTGCCGACTAATAATACACTTTCGCAATGTAAACGCGTTTACAATAGTCTGATTTGTCTTAAAAAATTCGTAACAATGCAATATATCAATAAATCAAGCTTCGTTATTTCTCTAAAAGCTCGAATTCTATTGATTTATTTCTACGAGAAGCAATGAAAATAGATGCAATGAAAATAAAATCAATTACATGGAGCTCCGATGATAAAGCATTTAACATAAATAATGTTCCACGTAAAAATGTTTCAATTGAACTTGTCAGCGTATATTTTTTCACGGAATATCGCGACCTCCTTTCATACTTATCTTACAATTATATTAAAAAATGTAATCTTAAGCTTATGAGCGTTCGTTTATCATTAGAGTCGTGCTTTCAAATGACTTCTTATCCGTACAATTTATTATTATTATAATAATAAGTAAATCAATCGAAGGCTCTACGAGGCAAACAATAATGAGGCTACAAAACATAATCGACATCCAATATTTCCAAGCACAACCGAGCCTTAATGGCTTTCACATCCACGATCGCCAAAGTTCGCGTGAGAAGGCTACGACGTTGTGAAGTTGTTCGAGGAAACGTGAAAATGAGGGAGAGATCTTTTCACGACACGTTTTCACGATTTTCAATGCCCGCACGCTCGGACAGCTGCATGCAATTTTCAGATGAGGAGTGGGATCTACCGATGCGACGCACATGTTTTATTACTGCGTGGCCGTTACGACGAAGACAGACGTACAATAAATTTGAGCTTTCCTACCGTCTAGTCATTTGCCGCAGTTTAATTATGCACTTCGTTTTCAATTTAATTTCCTTTAACAACAGCTTTGCAAAATTATTCCCCAACTAGTGTTATTTTACTGCAAAATTTACTGCTCTATCGACACTGTACGCACATTTCATTATTACGTCAACTATTCAGTCACTAACTACCGAAACACAGATCTAAGCGAATAACGAAGAAGCTGCATTTCATCTAATCCTGATCAATGCAGATTACTGAAATACCCGTGCGTCAGGCAATTTTATGGCTTTAAATAGCACGCGTATGTGGTTTATTTTGGTAGATTTTACGAAAGAGTATTCCATCCATTTTAACTCTAATTGCAATTTAGATTCTCATATTTGAACATTCATATTCCACCCTTCTTTATTATTTTTTTTCTTTTTTATTTCTATTTTAGGCGATTCGATTTTTCTTCTTTTTTTTCAATTTCAAATCGCTTGTATCTGAATTTCCAGCCTCAAAGATCGATGAATTTATACAAATATCACTCGTAATCGAAAACTGACGCCTCAGAGACTTTTCCAACGTATAATTCATACGCTTAACGAGAAAGTACATGTCCATTATTGTTATAAATATTGGAACATTTAAAAAGGCTTTCTTGAGCATTCCCATGGTAAATAATTCAATATTCTGCAAGCAAAATTTATTATTTGCTATTTAGAACTTTGATTTCCCGTACCAAGTCCTTTCGTACGTAAAGATGCATAAAAGCGTCACTGGAGCTTTACAACGATGGGCATTGAATACTCTTTACTACTTTTCCTGAATCGATATTAATAAAAATATTCCACTTTGGAAAATTGCGGAAGCTCAATCTATTACATTACAACTCAATTATTATTTATTTCTTGAGATTAAATATGCTAGATGTATTATGTATTATACCCTTGTTTCATTCATTTGGTTAAATTATTTTTATCAAGTCTGTAAATGCAATTAATTTCCTATTCAGTTTACGAGAATCATCTTTTTAAAATTAAAATTAAAATTTTTAACGATGAAATTAATAATAACTAATTGCTTTAAACTCTAATTATTTTTATTAACTGTAAATGCTAATGTTATAGTTGCAATGAGGACACAGTTCGTAACTTCCTTTGATTTTACTGAAACGAAGGGAGTTTACAAAGTACAAAGTAATATTATACATTTATAATATAATTATTGGTTTCCCCGCGAGAAGCATGGACACGCGCAAGTAAAAGATAGGATTGAAAGGGATTGAAAAAAAAAAAAACTATTGCATATTCAAGAAATGTAACATATTAGTTACAGGTATGTTAAATTTCATTTACAGTAAGGACTTGTTTTACCGCGTATATCGAGTGATCCTTCTCTAATTACATGAAAATTTTTACAATTTCCTATATATTTAGAAATTAGAGTAAGGGAGAGAGAGAGATAGCGAGAAGAATAAAAGCAGTCGGAGCAATGAAACCAAATCGAACGTGAAATAAGAGAAAGTGTAAAGGAAACGTTATAGGAAGTTGGTGTAGTATGAATATATTTGTATGCAATTTTGTTTCGCTGCAAGTTACAGTGTTGTTGGTTGAACATTAGACTTTGTAGGTTGAAGGAAAGCTTTTATCACTATATTTCTGCTGTAGTCCAATCAGTTTCTATGAATTAATTATTAATATCAGATTTCTCGAGACTATATACACATATGTGTGTGTATAAACTATGGGCGGATGATAATATAGTAATGATGATAATGTAGATGAGTCTTCGGAACATGATGATTGACCGCAGACTAATGTATTTTATCACACTTGTGAAATATCTAACTATATTCTAGGAAATTGTACGTTTAAAGCAGTATCGACATTTGTCATTAATAAAACAATGCGGGGAATCTCGGAGTGTCCATTAGTTACAATAACGGCAGGCTTTATAGACTGAAAGGGGCTTTCGTAAAATTAGGCAAAAATTTGAGGAGCGAGAGTGGGGAAACGAAGCCAAGTAAGATCGTTAACAGTAAGATAAAGTCGTCGTTATTGTAAGAAAGAAATTTAATGCTAAAATGAGGGTGGTGGTGGTGGCAGTTATTGACAGTTAATGACAGTTAATGACAGAGCTCGCATCATCGGCTCAAAATGTACCTTAAGGCGGCCGAGGGAAAAGAACGTCCAATCAGCGCACTACATCTCATCCCTTTTCTAGTCTTTTACCGACGCTGCTCACATGCACAGGTGCAACAGTACATCGTTTCACATGGACGAGGGAGGAAGGTCCGTTCGTTCCCCGAAATTGATAGGTAAGGATGTGGCTCTCTTTGTGAACCGATGGCGCTTAATTGTCCTTTCTCGTATTAGGCACAGCGGGCTATCTCAACCTCGTCGATCTCCAAGTGGACGGGAGAATCTTGGATGATTTGATTTCTCGGAAGTACAGTTAATGTCCATCCACTGAGCTATCAATTCGAAGCTCCGTCGAAGGTATATAAGTTGGCGCGGGTACAATCGTAAAATTATCGAGTTACAAGCCTTGATAATAGAAAATCTGGCCTGTAAGGGAAAGAGTGCGCGTTAAAATAAGATCGATAGCTGTGATTTAAGGGGATAACCGATGCAAAGGCAACATTTCACACGGCTATGGGGAACGGGGGGGCGGGGGGCAGGGATCGTGCCGAAAACTTGGCCTTCACGAAGGCGATGGTACTGAATAGTATTCGAATAATTATTTGTTATGGCTTAGAAATAGATTCTGTACGTCGAGATAGCTACGTGGAGAGGCTGTCTCTTGAATTTAATTAGCTTCTACACTTTAAACACGTTTTTCTGGAAATTCCATCACGTTTTGAACCATTGGTCTAAAGATTTTACGAGAGCCTCGTAATGAAATTGTCGTCAATTAACCGTGGAGAATTTTGGAATAATATCATTGCTTCTTTTTTTTTTTTTTCTTAACACCGAGACTCGAGTGGTTTTTCATTGTACATTTGATATTTGATTTTTCATTGTCACGGTAGTTTAGCCTAAGCAACCCTATTATGATTATTTAGCGAGATTCCGTGAAGAGCTCAGAGTGCTGTAGACTCGAGGAGGATATATCCTCTAATGCCTGTAAATTGTACGAGAAAAATGACAATAAAAGGTGTATAACAAAATTAATAGCCAATAAAAAATCTTCCTCAAGATACTCATTTTTTAAATGTGTAACCGGGTCTCTTCCTTTCAAGCACCGCACAATTCATTATGGGTGCTATGGTCGTATTAGGTCGAGGCGAATGACTTACTAATTCAGCTTTTGACCGTGGCTAGGTTGCTTAATTTTGTCGATCTTTGTTAGTCGCGTTGGTCGTATTATCTAGGGCATGTGTAATGTCAACTGCTACACGTGTATTACAAATAAATAGGAAAAGTAAGTGTATCCAACTGCGCACATACGATAACAAATCCTACTCGATGCTTCCGAACGATGCAATTTTTCATCTAATTAATATTTCTAGGCGAATAAAGGTAAGGCGCCACACTAATCAAGGTAATACTGACCGCCAGTTGGGAATTATAATTATAATTCAATATATTGAGGAAATGTGAGAAAATACTTTGTTTCTTACAGAATAGCATCTCTTTATGGGATATAAGCACCAAACATAGAATATTTAAAAACGTAACATACTACATTTAACTTGTCATACTGTATTTCAATATAAGATTGATAAACAGATTGTATAGCAGCGTTTTCTTCTTTCTCTTTCATACTTTTTTGTGATTAGCTCGTTAGAAAAACAAAAAAATTTTCATAGAGTTATATGATGAACGGCACAGGCTATTCGCGTTTCTTTCGCATTTTTTTTCTTCGTATTGTTCAACTTTTTTCTCTGCTATAATTATAATATTTTTTAAGTTACGCGTCATATCATTTACTAACAAATCAAGATATTATTAAACAATAGAACTGTAAAAGCATGTGACTATTTCATACGCACTCTAAACGTCAAAATGATTGATATGTATTCTAGATTTCCTGGAAATGTCTTACTTTCTAAAAATCTTATGAACGCGATTTGAAAAAAAAAGCTTAAATAAAGTATATGTGTTGTTGATATTGTTGATGTGTCACCATTAGGCATTGGTTGTCATTATTTTTGCAACAAGAACTGCGCGCAGAGAATCTTCTATCTAGACATGTCACATTATGATGTTAATTTCTCCCAATAAAACTTCTTCCTAATGTTTCAATTCGAAATGTATTTGTAAAATGATAAAATATTGATTCCAAATATAACAAATATATCATTAGAATAGAAACCCAAATGCATCATTACAATAGAATTGTCTCTATCCAATTACGTTTTATGAAATCTATAATTATGTCTCGTTGATTAATTATAAATACATATTAAAAGTAACCTCCAATTGCACAAGTATTTCAATAGCAGACAAATGAATAAAAACTTTTTTTTTTATTAGGCAAAGAAAATATATATATATATATAAGCCGTAATAAATTATTATAACGAAGATGCAAACGAACTTAAATAAATGAGATACAATTTAATTACATTCAAGTAATATTGCTGCGAGTTAAGAATTCTTCAAGTATTATTCGAAATTAAAATAATAATTTAAATATATAAATTTATAAATATAAGAAGATCTAGTTCGTTTGAGTGACGTAAATACATGAATAATATACGTTTTTTCGATCGTAATATTATAATTCTGTTATTGTCGTTGTTGTTGTTGTTGTTGTTGTTGCCGTTGCTGTTATTGCCACTACTGCTGTCATTGGTATCATCGTTATAAGAATAATTATTGTTATCGTTATTGTATACTTCAAATTGTTACGGACATATTTTTCGCGAGTTTACGACGTAAACATGGAACGATTTACAAATTGAGCCGAGAAATAAACGTGATTCTACGTGACAATAAATCCATCGAAATGGCAAGGCTGTGCAAGAGCCTTGAAAATAGAAAAAAAAAAAAAACTCGCTTAAATAGCAGCTAATAAAAATTACGAGATAATTAAATGAAAAGCTTCGTTGAAATGGCGAAAAATATTCTACGTACAAGTAAACTATAAATCGATCATAAATACACTATGAGCGTTGAATTCATAAGTAAATGTGTACTTTTATGTAACATACTAAGCTTATTATAAGACTATTATTATTTACTTATAATATTTTGCATATTAGCTTGGCATAAATGACGAAATATTGAATAACACACTGTTGAACGTATTAGTGTGTAATAATAGAAAGAAGATGACTTTTTTCACGAAAATGCTTTTAAAATTAAATTATGTACAAATTTTATTGCTCAAATCTATTTTCTTTTTCATCTCATTGTGTTTCAACTATAATTTTAGTAACACTTGACCATTCAATAATTACAATAAATCAATCTTTTTATCGAAATAAGAGTACAATGTATTTGATTGTGTTACTTAATTTTCTTTTAATGCTGTTAATTACTTTTACATTTTTGGATAATTTGAAATAAACCGATGTCGTTTATAATTTACAAAATTAATTAAAATAATCCGCGAAAGAATATACGCAATAGTTGCATTAAAGTGAATCGTGTAATTATTATTTTCTTTACATTAAATTTGTTCTTTCCATTAGTTTTTATAAAAAATATATATAATCGATAAAACTTTATACTGAATCTTATTAACACTTTCGTGTGTGTGTGTGTGTGTGCAAGTTATTCAGTGATTAAATAATATTCAAAATTTTTCTTACATACGTTTAGTAATTAATGCTATTATGAATATTACCTAATTATATGAAATATTTAAAACTTTATGAATCTATTACGATTAAAAATATTCAATAAAAAATTAATTAGAAATTTAATAATTTAGCAAAGACATGGGCAATCAAATAGCGAATGTCGGTTAAATTTAGTTAAGCGAACCCGATAAAAATTGTTATAATAGAGAGTTTCTAAAGTAGAGTAATTAATATTAATAATTCAGAAGCTTTGAAAGTATAAATAAACAAAACATCTTGTTTTAATAAGCATTAAAAATTGATATCTTTGAATACTTTGTACAATAAAGATACCTAAGGTATTACTGTAGGTATCTGTTAAGTAGCTCTTTAAACTATTAAAGTTTACTGTATTTCAGCATAAAACTTTAGATCTAAAATAGTTAATCGATAGACAGAATGGTGCATTCGTTAAATATTACCTCATTACAAATTATGCGTGAACTTGGTATGCAATTCATAAGAGCCATCGTAAATATATCATCTATTACATTTATAATTTTATTAAAAATTCGACTCATCTCCATAACCAACAGATTGTTTTTTACAGAATAGGAACGTAATAATTAAATAATAGAAGGCTATACGTTTCGTAAATAACTAATATTAATAAATGCCAGATGAATTGTTTCAATTATAACGAAATTTAAATGACTGAAAAGTAATTAGGCTATTTTCGAGTTCAATTTCTATTACTTGAAAATTCTGCAAATGTTCAGGTAAATACAGTTACATAAATGTAAATCGATATTATTTTCAATATTGGCAGCGTCATAGTCACAGAATACTAATATTTATTATGTGTAAAAGAATAAAAATTGGCATTGTGCTTTAGTATTCGAAGGGTAAGAAATTAGCATCGTATGCAAAA
This sequence comes from Ceratosolen corneri, assembly GCA_030522565.1. Taxonomy (NCBI): domain Eukaryota; kingdom Metazoa; phylum Arthropoda; class Insecta; order Hymenoptera; family Agaonidae; genus Ceratosolen; species Ceratosolen corneri. Next base: position 2,285 of record JAPYYT010000840.1, on the reverse strand, counting down.
TGATAATGGAGCTCTAATGAAAAAATTGAATAATATATAAAATAATATTGAATAATTTTTCTTATTACGAAGCTATAAGAATAATGGCGAATAAAATGAACAAATTAGTTCGATATTTTCCGATGAATCTCAATGTACAAGGCGAGAGACAAACTATTAATACAATTATTTAGGGATCTCGCCTTATAATTATAATTTTTTAATAATTCACTAGCTCACTGTATATAACGATTTTTTTATTCTTTAATAATGCGAATCAAGCTAAAGAAATCTAGCATGCCGGTTCTGCGGACACTTTTGAATTATTGAGAATTAACATTATCTACTACTCGCTGATTGATTTTCTTATATTAAAAGTAAGCATTGCAACGCCTTGAAAAAAAATAAGTAGACCGATTATATTAGCAATAGTCGATTCGCTCGACGAAACAGTCCCAAGCGACAGCGTCGGAAAATCAAAAAAAAAAACATCCGGTATCTTCTATTCGGCCAAGTTGCGCAACGCACCAACACACTCCCAGCGGCCTCACACACAATCTCGAGATTCCAATGTTCCACGCGAGCTGCATCGAGACAACTCTACGGGGCCCCGTCGTACGGGTACATCCGTAAACTTATTTCCCGTTCCAATTTCGTCCCCGCTACGAAAAAAGTCCCCGTCCTACGAGAATAAAACGAGCGCCGAGAAGCCGGCACCGAGCATTCGATTAGCCCGACAAATTCAACGTTGATTACCTCTCGCGTTAATCCCTTTACCAAGAAGCGCGCACGCCTTATCAAATTGAAAATTTCAGATACTGTTGACTTTACCAACATTGTAGATTTCTCTTTCCAATGAGTACAGCTCGCTTTACCTCTACTACGCCCCTACTACCCGGACAATAGATTACTATTATTAACAAGGCTGAGACGTTGGATTTGCAGTTGCTCGCTCGACTAATAAAGATAATAAAATATTACTAACGATAAAACATAAGGCAACACTCGCAATAATAACGTTGAATAAAATGAAGCTCCGACGTTTACGATATTGTGTATTTACCGTTACTAGCATTTTCTGTTACGTCCGATTAATACGTAAATTCTCGGGCCATAAAAATAAGAAAGTTTTAATGTCTTAATATTATCGAACGTCTCAATCTATCAACTACCTACTACTACTACACCGATATTCACGCGCCTCGTAAACGCGCCTTTGTTTTATCTACAATTACGTTTGAGCCTTTATGCAGTTGGAATAGAAGCCCAATGAGTTTTATTGCCACAGCTACGGCACTCGATCTCTTCCCAAAAATTGTCGCCTTTGCCATTTCCTAGCGCACACACACATTCGCAACCTTTACAAGCGAATAGCATCGCCAAGCATTATCGAGCAATCTCAACTCACAGCCGATTCCAATAGACAAAAATAATGCAAAGACATCCTATCCTCCACTCTAGCTCAATCAATCCGCGAGCATCGCGCTCTCCCTACCTCCCAACAAACAACAATCATTGCACAATTACATAAACAATATAATCGGGCGAGCAAGGAGACTGTCCAGTTACCTCCAGACTCCAAGTCCAAAGGCCGTCTCCCGGGGCGCCTCCGCTCCGAATAGCCGCGCACTGGAATGCGCGGCAACGCTCACTGGCCAGGAATAGGGATGAAGGACGAGGAGGAAAAGTGCTTGGAGCCGGCGCGCTGCCGTCCGCCCCCACGGCCGACCATTTCCCGCGTCGATGGTGGGGGGGGGCGGGAGTGGAGTCGGCGGTGCGGGCACGTGTCGACTCGCGCACTCAACGGCAAGTAGCGCCGCCTCGACGCAGTCGCAGCCGAGTAGCAGAAGCGCGCGAGCCGCAGCCCGAGTCGTAGCTAGAGCGAGTCGAGTCCCCGTCCCGTCCCGAGGCTCCACCGCCTCTTCGCGATACAGCCAGGGACGAGAGAGAGAGAGAGAGAGAGCAGGAGTAGTAGGCAGGAGGCGGGCCACCCCCGAGGAGGAATCGTGGCCGTAGTATCGGTGGGCCGAGTTAATAGCGGAGCAGCGGAGGATCGATAGCGAGCGAGGATGCCGGCGGACGCGGAGCTGAGCACGCTCCTGAGCAGGCGGCAGAAGATCAACGAGGACCTCGAGGAGGGCCGGGAGGTGAAGAAGCAGTACAAGTTCGTCAACGTCTACACGGAGTTCCACGAGCTCAGCAGACGCGAGATCAAGCAGTACGAGCAGACCTTCAACAGGTGAGGACCACCGATGCGTCCGCTCCTGTCCTCCTGACACTCATCCTCCTCCTCCTCCTCCGCCCTC
>JAPYYT010000839.1:25000-37027 GCA_030522565.1 Ceratosolen corneri | reverse complement strand
GAGGGATGGAGGGGGTCGTCGTCTCGAGCGGGGCTGCTCGCACCCACCTGAATGAGCCAGTGCTGGTAGTTGTAGTCCTGGGCGGCCCTCGGCACCTCGCTCTTGCGCCGCTGCACCCACTGGTCGGCCTGGACGATCCTGGGCCGGGGCACCGCCGAGAGCGCCTGGAGCGTCTGCCTGCTCATCTGCTGGCCGTGATGGACGCTCGGCCTCAGGGGCGCCTCCACCTGCTGGGGTATCGAGTCCGCGGACGGCACGCGACTGCTCCTGCGGATGGGTCAGGTGTCAGGGAGTTTTTTGACCTTGGCGAGAGAGGGTATCACGGGTATCGCGGGGGGGAGGGGAGGATGCTCACCTGATTGTGGCGTCCCGCTGCCTCTGGTCGAGGAGTCTGAGAGGCTTGGCCGGGGGTATGGGCGGCTGGGGCGGCGCCCAGACCCATCTCTTCCGCTGCCCGGGGCCGGTCTCCTGGAGGAGGTTCGGCATCGAGGACCTGTAGTTGAGGGGGGCGGCGAGGGGTTTGCCGTACTGGGCTTGCTGGGAGGGTAGGGTAGTCGGGGGCGTCTGGGCGACGTCTTGAAGGGACTTCCACTGCTCGTGGAGCTTCTCGGCGAGTTGCTGCTGCTTTTGCTCCCGGTAGGCGAGGTTGCTGCGCTGCCGCTTCAGCTCCTCCTGCTCGAGTTGAAGCAGCTCGCGCTCCACCCGCAGCACGTCCTGCTTTGTTTGTTCGGGCAGATTAATTGTCAGTTGGCGTGGGAGGCAAGTCGGGGGGCAGGAGGGAGGGGACGAGCTCTTTTTTTGGCCTCGGGACTTGTTGCGATTGTGTGTGTGTGTGTGTGTGGGTGCCATTAGGAATGCATTTAGGGGGGCTGCGGCGGGGATAGAGCGTAGGATTTTTTGTGATTGGATCCGTGACTTTTGATCCAACGGTGTAATTGGACGGGAAATGGGTGCACTTACCCTCGACGAGTACTCGTCTTCGTTGATGCTTAGGCTCGGGCTGGTCCCTTTGTTCTGCAATTGGTAAAGTTTTTATTGTTATTTTTCAAGGGCGAAGTACGTCAACTTATGGAATAAGGAAGGTAAATTCAAAGTTTGGACAAAGTGGATGAATAATAAGTTGGGGAAGATTTGCCAGTGGAATTGATCCATTGACTTTGCTCAAAATTTTGATCCACTATGTGGTTTATGTGCTTTTAGGTTAATAATAAGTGAAAACGTTGGCGTAGTTTATTGGCATTTAATTAGAAATTTATAATTACTATTCGCACCGCCATAAGGTGTAGGAATACTCTTCTACGGGTCGAAGAATAATTCGTCTGGCGATATGAACTCAATCAGTAAAAAGCGCTCGTGCACGTAACGAACAAATCCGAGGAAGAATTTTAGAGTCTACTATCCGATCAACTAAAAGCGCCCAATAATCCAGGTATTTAACACCACTTACAACTTAAGAAACTCTTGGAAATGCTTTTAGCAGATGCTTTTATAAAATTGACGACCCACAGCTACTACTACATTGGTGTAATTATTTGAGTATTATATCGATTGAAATTATTGCCTTGGCAAGAAGGGCAAAACTTTTGTAGTAGTTACATCGAGTTATTTAACTTCCTCGTCTATTATTTGCCGATATATCTGCCTGCGTATTGTGTATGCACCTTAAGAATCGTCTTGCAGTGGTCGCTGCCAATGTCCAAGACCAAGGTAATCTTGCCACGTGATCTTACGTCACCGCGATGGAAAAAAAGAAGCAAGACCGAGTCAGTTTGATTAAGCGAATAATAATTAAACCTCTCCAATACCCATCCCAACACTCTACGATTAATCTGTCCCCGAAATTTTAAATACCCCCTCCACGAGAATTGACGACTTGCAATTGTACGCGAATAATGAATCTCCTCCTGCCTTCGATATTTGCTTGTCATCCAGCACAAAGAGATGATTGTTCGAATGCAATTGATTACTCGGTATAAAATTACTAGTTGGCGCTACTAAAAAATGTCGCAATATGAGAGCGAGGGAGCATTACCTCTTGGGGCTTAATCTGCGTCTCGTCCTGTCTTAGGGCCTGCGTCCTCGGTTGCTCCTGGCGCCGCGACTCCTCCTCGTCCTCGTCCTCGTCCCCTCCCTCCTCGGCCGCCACCTCCTCTTGCTGTTCTTCTCGTGGATTCTCGTCGACGCGTTGCTGCTGCTGCTGCTGCTGCTGCTTGTCAAACTCCTGATGGCGTGTCGTCTCGTTCTCCTTGCGCTGCATCTCCTCCTGCACGCGCAAGTTCTCCTCGTTCATCCTCAGTGTCTCGGCATCCGATCGCTGCTGCTCCTGCTGCTGCTGCTGCTGCTGACTCTCCGATACTTCTTTGGAGGCGCGATTGCGTTCCAGTAGCATCTTCTCCTCCTCGAGCTCGCGGAGCTTGTGCGCGAGCTTCTCGCCAATGTCGCTGCAAAGGGAGCATCCGGACCATCAGTCAAACCCTGGCCAACGCGATCCCCGCCCACTCTTACCCCGCACCTCTGCTGCCACCTCACCTGTTGGTCTCGCGCTTGTTCTCGTAGCGCCACTGCTCCTCGCGCTCGAGCACCTCGATGATCTCGCGCTCCTTCTTCGTGATTTCGTCCTCCTCGGAGGAGGTGACGCTCGCACCGAAGGGCTCGCTGCTCTGGCGGCTGTGCTGCGACATGTCCGGGCTCACTGGCTGCTTGGCCCAGTCCTCGGCCTGGCCGAGCTCCACCCCGGAGTCCCGCTCGTGGCTCGAGTCCTGCTCGTAATTGCTGTCGGTGTCGTAGGAGCGTCGGTGCAGCTGCTCGATGCGCCGCTCTTCCGCCAGGATCGCCGCCATGTCCGGGGGCTTGGTCAGGGTGAGCTCGCGCTCGAGCGCGTCCTCCTCGTTGAACTGCGGGGGCGAGGCGACTTTTATTGGTCTAAACCCTCGGGGGGGAGCGAGGGAGTCCTCGAGGGAATCGTCGAGGTAATAATTATCGCGCTCGGAGCTGCTTCTCTTTGAAAGGCGTCGTCGGCGAGCAAATTCGCGTACTTTAATGTATGTTCGAGCCATTAGATATTAGTCGCGACTATTCTTATTATTATTATTATTGTACGTGGGCTCGATTGAGGTCAGGATGGTGGAGTGTTGGGTTTGTGCATATTGGTGATTCGTCGGTCGATAAAGTGCTTTGGGAATTGAAGGAAAGAGGCTTGGTTAAGCGTGGATTTATATGAGGAGTTTCGCGTTAATTTACGGCATTTTGAGGATGAAAATGGTCGCAGAGTAAGAGGCGTTGTCAACATATGAATGTTAATGCTCGTATTTCTCAAGGAATGTTTTGTTGAAAATGATGGCTTTGTGTAAAAAGCGCGGGCAGTAATTTTGCCGAGGAGCTCGAATATCATCTCGTCGTTATTTTACGTACGACTACGCGACTTTTCTCTTTCTTTCATATTTCTTTAAACGCTGGCAATCATCATAATGACGATTAATATTACTCCTAAATGCTTCTTACTCGGATAAAATCACATCTTGTTACGCTTGTTAATATCTGATCTCGTGTCTTTTTTGTAACGGAAGCTTGAAGAAGAAAAAAAAGAAGACAAAAATACGTAGACGATACGTTAAAAACATACGTCAAGCATGAGAATTCTCTCTCTCTCTCTCTCTCTCTCTCTCTTAATCATCCTCCTTGATATAGTGAAGTAGAAATTCAGTACAATTACAAAGTCGCTTACTGTTAATCGCGAGCCATCATCAATTAAAGAAAGCATTCTTAATCATGGGATTCGATTAAAATGGAAATTAGCTCGGGCAAAGAAATATTATAATAGCTCTCGCCTCCCAACAGTGCTTCTTGTCCATTCAAAGGACGTATTTATTGATATTGAGTACGTATATTGAGCCCTTTGATCGATGCGCTTATGCATTGACAAGAGAATCGGAGCCGAAAAGTCTCCTGGGAAATGGAAAAGGTCGACCGCATATTAGTAGATGTTGTCATCTTCCTTTATCGAACTTGTCTCTTCTCTCTTTTATCGCCAATCGGAGGAATCAATGGGCCCAATGTGAGACGTGTTACTCGTGCAATCGTTCGAGAAAAGACGGAAAAAACGAGCATAAAGGAGGGGAATAGAGGCGGGGGGGGAGGGACGGCGGAAGGAGAATTCGTATGTCGATTCTTTTTCAGAGTTGCTCGACAATCGCGACAGAGGCTCGGCCGAAAGCAATGAAATCATTATTAAACATTTTTCGCCTCGAATGCCCCAAGAGCCGTAACATTAGCAAACCGATGAGCGACAAAAAGCCGGCGCTCCTCTCAACTTTCGCGAACATCATCTTCTCACGGCTTGGAGAGAGAAAGCCGCGACGAGATAAGACTCGTACTCACCCCTTCGATGCCAAGGAAGTCCGATCGCCGGGTGCGCAGCTCCTTCTTGATCCTGCGCGTGGAGTTGAGCCTCTTGAGGGGCTCGATCGGCATATTCTCCTCGTCGCTAAGGTCGACGGGTGGCGGTGGCGGCTTCTCCTTGGGGGGCTCGACGCTCGTCGGCGGTCCCAACGGGAACGACACTCCCGTAATAATCTCCTCGTCGCTGGAGAAGCTCAGCGGCAAAATCTGCACGAGAGCGACCGATCGTTACCCCTCGAGATGCGTGATCGAGCGCCTTTTTCGACACGGGAATTAACGCGTCCCGACCGCGACCCCGATGAGGCTCGATTGACCAGCCCCGGCAAGTCTCCATCTCGCCCGGGAATTAATTCATAGGGGCGGTGGAAAAGTCAGGCGTCAAAATGCCTTTTCCACGGTTATTGTTGGCCTTTTCCCCGATTCATTCGAGGTTACCCCGAGTACAGAGTTAGGATTAATGTTTTTTCGGATTTTTCTCTCGGCACCGCCACTTGGTCATGCCAAAAATTCCCATAAATTCGCAGCCCACGTTTCATATCACCACGTTTGCTCGTCCGCTTCTAATTCCAGTCTCGGGTGTCCGTAGCTTTTGCCGATCGGCCCATCCCTCCCCAAACCACCACAAGTCTCAACTGTCATCTGGCAATTTACGTTCTACTCGATTGGACATTAGGTTGGAATAAGTTTAGAGTGGTGAAATGAATCGTAAGGGGCAGGGACGAGGCCGCGCGAGCCTGAGCTTCTAATGCGTTAAGCGATTCTTTCGGAATGCCGTGTCAAGTGGTCGGTCACCACGGTCGCATCGCACCCAATTGACAGATCGTTATCTTTAATTGCAATGAAAATCCATTGAGCTAATATGATTAATGGGGGGGGGGGGGGGGGCCAGATGCCGCTTCTGCATGTGGTCATCGGCTCACTCGGAGAAACTCTGGCGAGTGGGAGGGACACTGTCGATTTTAACAGCGAGCGCTCGCGCGTGACTGCGCTTTCAACTCTTGGAATATCAAAGTCCGCGCAACGGCGAGAAAATCGACTGGGGACTGCTGGGAAATGAAAATGAAAAGCACACGGTGTCATTGATGTCCCCTCGATCTCTCCTCGGAGTTTCGTAGGCAAACTCGGCAAACAGTGCCCCTCGCTTTCAGCGGAGCTTATCCCCCCCTCCTCCCGGACCCTCCCCGCAATGCCGACAAACAATTATCCACGGGACGGATCTTTTTAAGCGATCGATCGGCCAATTGAGCATCAGAGCGACATTTAGGCTGCCCAGTGTCTAATATGGCGAATCCATACTACGAGCTGTCGACTGGGCGGTGGTACTTTGGCTTTTACTTTTCCCGGCTCTTGCGCGTCTCACTCACCTGCTTCGATACGGGCGAGATTGGGCTGAGGAAGTCGGCGCAGAGGCTCGCCGTCGTCCTCTCGAGGGCGAGGCTCGTTGGCCTCACAGGGCCCGCGTCCATCTTGGGCTCCGGTCGCTGGGCCAGCTTCTCGGGCTCCTCGCACTCCTCCTCCTCCTCCTCCTCCTCCTCGAGGTCCGCTTCCTCCTCCTCCTCCTCCTCCTCCTCCTCTTCCTCCTCCTCGAGGTCCTCTTCTTCCTCCACCTCGTCCTCGTCCTCGTGAGCGTTCTGCTCGCGCGTCGACGGCTCCAGGAGCTCTGGCTCTGGCTGCGCCGGCCAACAGAACAAGAGCGAGTGTTACGTACTGTAATTCCGCATGAGTGTGCGCGGCAAGCCGCCGGAACGGCCCGCCGCGATATTTCGCAACGCCACATTCTATGCAAATACACGGGGGAGGCTGAGGAGGAGGAGGTGGAGGAGGAGAAGGAGGAGAACGGGATGCATCTCGCAAGAAACGCTCAAAAAGCGAGTCCTCCCTCGTTGCCATCCTATCCACCGTCTCCCCCCCCTCCCCCCACCCCGCCAGCCGCCCCCTGCCACTGGATTTCGAGGCCTCTTTGCTGCCGCGTGTTTTGTTGTTGTTGTTGTTGTTTTTAGTTTGGCAGCTTTGCCGTGCGAGAGCGCGGCTTAAGGGAGGACACGACAAAGAGGAGAGAGGACGGGATCTTTTCTGCATCCCACCCACCCCCCCTCCCCCCCATTTCATTTTGTTTGCTTTTTATTTTCAATGTTGCGGATGTGAAATGGCTTGTGGCAGAAACTTCATTAACATTTCATTCGCCGGCAGTTTCAATTTGATTTTATTGTTTGCTGCTGCGAGAGAAGCGGCTTTCGACAAGAGACCATTTTCAAAAATTATTTGCCACGCTCGGCCTCAACGCCTATTAAAATATCAACGAAATATTTGTCCGCCCGTGGAGTGATAATTGTGTGCTTTCGTTCTTTCCCCTCTCTTGCAAAATCCAAGCGGCCGTGCTTAAAAGTCGCTTAAAACAATGAAACGCCATGTATAACCGTGAATCGCAATTAATTCGTGAACCGAGCTGTGTCAAATTGCACAAGAGCCATTACAATTCTACCGGCAATCATTAGCAAATGCAAGCAAGGGCCGCTACTACGTGTGTGTGTCTGTTATAAATTTAAATTAAGCGTAGAATGCGTAAAGAAGTAACGTTAGCTTTAGCATATTTTGCGGTCCCGTACTTGGCTTAATGGCGATTACACGAAGCCGAATGCATTCTTATGAATCGCAACACTTCCAATCGCTCCAACTTGGCGCCACAAGCATTTTGATGAGAATTGGCTTTTGATACTCACGTGTGCGAAAATGACGGTTCGAGTGCACATTAATTAGCGGCCGGCAAAATGCTTAAAAATCTTGAACTTTTCATTGCGAGATTTTCAATGGATTTGGCTAATATAATCGGCAAGTTGGTAGCCGCGGACTTGATTACCAAAATTACGTGTCCAATTTGCCTATCTCGCAAGATTCAAAATTCTCGCGACCAAGCGACCTTAATCTCCGTCCCCAAAGATGTCCTCCTGCGTCAACCTAAACGAGCTCTTGGCGTCTCGCGCTAAAAGCCCTGCCCAAGCAAACGGCGCGACGATTCACAAGAACACGGCATCGCGAATTCTAGGAGCGAATTCGAGCCGATCTTATCGCGCCAAATCACATTGTAAAAATGTTATCCGCGAGCGCGAATCTTTTTGGCGACCGTCGCGTAACAGCCAATCGGTAGCAACTGGATAAGATTTGCCGCTCCACCGCCTGTCTCACAATTTCGATGACACACGCTACGGCGATAAGGAGCTTGTGGCATTGAAAGTGCCACACTCTAGGCAGATGACACACGAGATTAGGAAAGCGGCGCGATAAGACCTTTTTTTTGTTAGGCGAGATTGATAAAGGCGAGTGCGCGGCGACGTCCCGGCCAATGTTGAACGAAACACAGTCTTATTACGCATAAGGATGGTGAATGTGAATCGGCGCGTGAATGTTCAGGTGGGAAGAGGCCGATTTGGCATTTTTTGTTAATGCCGATGATGCCTCGTTTATCGGCGAATTAAAATATTCGAGTCGACTCGATTTTAATTACAAATTATAAAAGATAAAAGTGGAGAGAGAGAGAGAGAGAGAGAGAGAGAGAGAGAGAGAGAGAGAGAGAGAGAGAGTGAGAGAAGAGGACATGCTGTGGTACACGAGCACTTAAGATATTAATTTAAATCAAGTGCTCCAAACACTAGCAGTTTATCTATATTATTAAGCCGTAAAGATTCCTTGCCAATTAACAGTCACATTATTAATACATACATTATATTTATTCGGCATTTTATTCTCCCATATTTCAATTTAATTTCACATTACTTGGCCGTCCACTCTTTTCCCCCCCATAAATTGCGGCCCCTCGCACTCTCTGCCCAATTGCAATAAAAGCACGACAATCGGCTCATTCGTAATTGATACATTATCGCTACTTTTTCCCCCGTCGATCGGGTAATTTCGAGTGAGCTGTGTGTGCTTGCTCCTTGCGCGATTATCGCACATTATCAATGCAAACCACATGGCTGTAATTATAAATACGTGGATGCTAGTGATTGGAGCATTTGGCCGATCTAAGGTGAAAGTAGGAGAGCAAGGTGAGATTTGGAAGCCAGGGAGAGCAAAAGCGGCAACTAATATTATGGCGAGTGTGAGGCGCATATATACAAAGCCGTGGCACACACACACACGCACGCAAAAAGCAAAAAACATAAAAAGCAAAGGAAAATAAATTGTTGCAAGCGTTAATTAAATTAAGAGAATAGGCGTCCTTGAGGACTGGATTAGCCGTTAAAGTCACCCTTACCTTCGTATACCAAAAGCTTACAATTTAATTGGCGGACCTCGAAGATAATTGGCAGAGCACTGGAGATTGTTACAGATTGTTTACTCAATTACTCGTGTCAGCTCTACTTCGTTACACGGCCCCACTCACTTATTTCTAAATGAGGTTTTTTTTTCTAAGGGTGGCGGCATTGCACTAGCGACAACACTTTTTTGACAGATGGGATAAAAAAAAAAGAGAGACAAAAAAGAGGAAGCAGAAGAGGTCCGTTGTTGTCCGTAGCATATTTTCGTTCGCATATTTTACTGGCACTCTTGTGTACTTGAGATCTTTTAGCGTGAAATATTCTTAAATCAAAGTCTTGATAATTAATGCACCAAGAAAGGCCATTTGATAATCAAGTTACTTTGGCCTGATGACTGTTTATATAATTTATATCGCTGTTAACAATAGTTGGTGAAAAATTGCTTATCTTATCTTATTGATAAGGAAAGTGACTTGACAATTAGCCTGAAAGAGGAGCATTGCGGAGGGTTTAAGAAAGTGGACTGGATTCTCAGATTATGTAGCACTTCCGTATATTTTGCTCGCAGCTCATAAAACTCAAATTTTACAAGATAATTTGCACATTACAGCGCGCAAATCTTACGCGTCATTAAGCTTTCGATACAGAATATACTTAATATACTTTCGAGATGTTTACCAAGCAATACTAGGGCAATAAGTACTCTCTCGACTTTCCATTTCTCCCAATCAACCAAATAATAATAATAATCCAATATACCGTATATTACACACGAGATAATCTCAAAAAGTATCACAATACGTTAATGTTTCGCGTTGCTTTTTCCTCTTTTACTTTTAGCAGAAATTGGAAGAATTATTATTCGCTTGAATTACTACACGAGCGACATACATATTTATATTCGAAAGAAAAGTCTGATTATTGGAGTATTATTGTCAAGTACTCAATATTTATAACTTGGGGCTAAATTTAAGATTTATATGCGTTTATTGTATGGAAACCGATGTTTATATACTCTAGCAAACAAAGAATAGTAATACGCATTAGAAATTATTGATTTTGTTGATTAACTTTGTATTTAGGCAAAGTTTATTTTCCTTTCTCAATCGCCAATGTTCGAGAGACAATTTCTCTCGAATCGAACGATTCCAAGAGATTTCAAAATTTATGGTTTATTGTTCTTTGTGACAGTTTCTTGTAATTTTCTCCGACAACTTGGAGTCGAAGTGGAAAAGTGGACTTTCAAATTTAAAGTGACTATACCAAAGTACTTATAATATATACTCTTGATAAATTTGTAAATTCGCATCGATTACAAAACAGATGTCATTGAGAGTGGGTTCGATCGAGTATAAAAATATGATATATTAATGACAGATTTTAATCATCGATGTAAAAGATTTGTCAAATTTTACGATTACACGAGACGCCCAACGACACTTCACCTCCAACGCCAAGATAGATCTTTCAAAGATGGCTCTTTGGCCCAAGTTGCCACGATACATTTTACAAAAACTCGGTACCATCCAAGTAACAATAATGGACAACGCCAATGCCATCCGATCTTACTGATACGCAATCGCAGCCAAATTTACTCCAAAGTCATTCGACAAGTGCATCGAGATAAGGAATCTCGAGTGACGGCCCTCCTCTTCGACCGCCCAATCATCAACTCTGCATGAAAACGTGAAAAAGATGGCCAATTCGGCGCATCGCTTGTATCGCAGACACGACATCATTGTTCTCGCATCGATCCCAATTCCCCGACAAGCCCAACTAATTCCACTTCGCCACCTATTGCCATACGACGCGCAACGACGCCCAGTTGCGCCCACTAAGAATTACATTTATCATTGCGCATACGCCGGAAGCCCAAGTAGCTTAAGCGCCACGCGACTAGCGCTACGCCAAATCAACAATGCCGCGCTTCCTCATAGCGCAGGGATGGGCGGCGGCGGCGGCGGCTACGCGGGACATGAGCCTGTTTGGTGGGTGGGGTAGGGGGGGTGGTGGTAGGGAGCGGCGGAGCGCTAGAGGACGAGGAAGAGGAAGGACGGCAAGAGAATCGGATAGTCACGGTCTGTTTCATATTTACATTGGCGTTTTTGCGCGTAGAGGTGCACGAGAAGCCGCTGTGACGCGGGCAAATAAATTAAATTAAAGCGCCGCCGCGTTGCGCAACATCCTGGTGCAAATCTGCCGAGACGCTGTCATCGTCGTTTTTATCGTCTATTTACAAAGTGTCAAGCCTCTCGCGCTCCTGCGCAATTTCCTCTCTCCTCCCTCTCTCTCTCTCTCGCATTTTCATCGTGCTCAGTGGGACGCGCGGCGGGGCTTCCCTCTTGGGCTTTTCTAGTAGTTGCGCGCGCATCCGCTCTCTAAAGGCGCGGGAGACTGGCCTCGTCGTTGGGCCGGGATGTCGCGAGGGGAAAGTCGTTCTCGCTTCCCTCTTTGCCATCCTTCGGATGTTCGCGGAATCGATAGCTACCCGACGACAGCTTATCGATCCATCTCTCCCCTTTTGTAACTTGCCGGCGGTGTTGTCGGGACGTCACGCGCGATAATTATACAACGCGTCGCTCATCGCGAGGTAATCTCGCGCAGCTCGAGTACGTCGCGTCGCAGTGGAGATCGTCCAGCTGGGGTCATTGGGCTCCTGGTAATGCGTCCAAGTCCCGGAGGGTGCTGCGTGTGACGTTGAAGTCGCGACTCCCTCGTTAATCGTTGGTTCGAATCGTCTGGAGTTTGGGGCGCGGGCGTCCGGACGCCTTATCCGACGCATTCGAGGCAGCTCGAAGGGCTGGGTGAGGAGGAGGTTCGCGAGGAGGGTCGTGAGGCACCTCGCGCCGAGCGAGGGCGGAGAGGGAGAGGAAGAAGGCGAGCAAAGATGACGATGATGATAATGATGATGATGATGATGAAGGGCGAGAGAACGTCAACGACCGCAACAAGAGCACTAGGTCTTGTAGGCGGTGCTGAGCTGCTCGTCGACTCTGACCTCAGTGCTGCCGCTCGGCTCGTCCGCGTAGCGCTCGACGGTGATGTAGGGCGTGACCCGCACCTGGCCCCGGGGCACCAGCACCTTCTCGCAGACCTCCACCACGAGGCGCTGCCGGGATTCCGGCGAGGGAGGAGGGGGCGCGTCTCTGGGGCCGGGGCCGACGATGGGCGACCTCGTGGGCACGGGGATCTCCGAGGGAATCGCCGGCTGGGCTCTGCTCGGGAGGAGGCTTGGCGGTTTTGGGGAGAGTGTGAACGTCGGCGGGAGGGACGCCGACTGCTCGGCCGGGCTTACGGCTTTCCTCGGCAAGGGTGTGGGGATCTTGGAGGGGGAGCGGGGCGAGGCCAAGGGGCTCCGGGCGACGGGGTTGGC
>JAPYYT010000839.1:0-20000 GCA_030522565.1 Ceratosolen corneri | reverse complement strand
CCGGGCTCATTAGATTTAGCAACTGATCTGGGGGTTGAAGGGCTTGGAGTTTGAAGGCGTCGTGCCGAGTACTTACGAGGACACTCTGGGCGTCGTCGTGGGTGTCGCCGCTCACGGAGCTCTTGCCGCTGCTCGTCCCGATGCCGAGGTCGCTCAGGTCGTTGGCGTCCTCCTCGCTGTACATCGCGAGGCTTATACTGGGCTTCCTGCCCCGGCTCCCGCGCTCCTCCATCATCTCCGAGAAGGTCTTGCTCCGGCGGCGCTGGCGGTCGTGCTCCTCGAGCTCAAGCTTCTTCACCTCGACCACGCGCTCGATTATGTGCTCCTGCCGTTTCCGTCGGCTGCTCTTCCAATTGTCCAGGTTCTGTGGCACACACGAGGCAGCTGCTCATTAACGCGCTCCTCCCACGCCTTATTTCCCTCGCATTTCCCTCTCTTGGGGCTGGTTAGTTGGTTGGGCTTTGGAGGTGGTGATTTGCGCGGGACTCGAGGACAATTGACGGCCTCGTGGAGTCGAGTCGTTTAATTGGCGCCTCGTGGGATTAATGAGGGGAGGGGAGGGGGGGATCGGGATTTTAGATTGAGCGGAAAGTTGGGCTGGATTTGGTTAATATACGAGGTGCCGAGCTGTTCTGATAATAAATGTCGGGGCTCCGGTCGATCCGAGGTCAATTATCGAATGATTTGTTAACGCTTGCGCTTAAGCAATTGCATCGAGTGCTTTATTGCGTAATAAAGTGAAATGATACGTGGCAAATGTTTATAATGGCACGCGCGATGCGAAAATTACAATTTATGGTCGTTGCTCCGATGGACTTTATCGGGCGATTTTTTTCTCAAAGATACATACACTACCGCTTGTTTTAATCCATCAAAAAACAATAAAAGAAAAAAGAAAAAAGAAAAAAGAAAAAAATGGACATGTCGATTATTGTAGGAAATGTCGTAAAGTGAAGCGCGCGAATATGTTTTTTTTTTTTTTTTTTTGATTAAGCTCGATTGACTGACTGAAAAAATACTTGAAACTCACCACCGCCAGCATCTACTTATATATGCTCACGCACACGAATAAGAAGTGAAATTTATTGCAACGGACCGACACGAGAGCACTTGTACACAATATAATCGATAGTTTGTTCACTGTACTAACCGACTGCCAGTCTTCGGGATCATCTCGGATTTCCTGTTTGATCTTCTTAACTTCCTGAACTTTCTGCAATTGTTCTTGGGCTGTGCGATAAAGTGAGCATGGGCCTACTTTGACAAACTGTAGAGGATTTGTCGCTTGTTTCGGTGGCGTTTTCAGCGTCGTCTTTAATTTCGGTGGCTCGTGCGTAATCTGCAAAATCAATTGGTTTTCCCGTCTTAGTCAATTGTATTTGCAATATAAAAGCTTTCAAACATTCTGGAGGACTCGTTTGGAGAATCTCGTATCTCTCTCTCTCTCTCTCTCTCTCTCTCTCCCTCTCTCGTTAATAAAAGACCCATATAAGGCGTAGAATTCCAAAGTGGAGAGGACTAAAAACTATTGGCTTTGAAATTTTATATTCAGTACGTGCCATTTTCACTTGTCATATTTCACTCGATACTGCCAAAGTCAAATTAAAAAGTGAGCCGGCAATCGGAAATGCAAAATACGTGATTTTGTTATGGTGTAACAAAATGACGCTTCGGTTGTAAATGTACAAGTAATTATAAGTTACGAGTTAAGAGGAGTTAATTATGATTGCGGCGGTTAAATGCGTTAAAGCTCGAAATTGCAAAGTAAATATCTGCAACTCGTAATTCGGATTCTCTCGTACTCGTACATACAGAAGGAGAAGAATTCACAAAAAGTTCATTTCGTAATCCTGACTATGGAGAATATCGCGAGTTCAATTCCATTCGACGTTTACCTCTTCTTATTTTATAGCTTCACCAACTATTGATCGATATTTATAGAACGACGTTTATGGAATACAAAATTTCAATAAAAAACACGAACGGCTCTCCCTAAATTTATCAAGTCGCTTCCCAGCATATTATCCTTTCGTAATAAAAGAAAAAAAAAGGGAGAAAGAAAGCATGTATTGTGAAGAAAAAATAAATTTCATTGGCGCGGTAATTGCGGTTTGATTTGAATATGTTAATTATGTAATTGAAATTTTATTCAATTTTTCATTTTACGCTCTCCTCTCCGAGAGTAATCCTTACATTTTTACAAATTAATTTCCGTGCGAAGATCCGCGAGGATAGTACTTTTCGTGAATAAAAATAGATTACTGATATTAAACGCTAATTAGCTATGCTTTTATAGAAAGGTAGTACTTTTCGCTAATTATAATGGACGATTAATGCAAAGCGGCTTTTACGAATCGAGTTTCTACTTAATAGCCCATTCCCAGGCCAAGACTGTCGATTAAAAAATGTCAGCTAAATTCGCTTGTAATTTATGTGATCCAGTTTTATTTATGTAATGCTCAAATATGTTATATTACGGCGGTAAAATTACTTTTAAACATCAAGTGTATCTGTCACGAGCTGACGGACATTTAATATAACCAAAGAACTACGAGCGCGTAATTTGTCGATCCACTTGCATCGATCCCCCCACCCCACCCCCCACAGTAACTATTTTCGCCTCGCGTTTTATGCACCGAATAACATTTCGCGCAAATCAAGAGCTTAAATGCTAATATTAGTTAGCGTCAAAGGGAGCCGTTTAAAAGAATCTATATCTTGCATAATGCGAGGCTTTACCCGAGACCATGTGGAAATTACATCGATCGCAAAACGCACGCGTATCAAGCAACTATCGATTAGAAATACTCGCGATTTCGGATGGCGATGTCGAGTTGGATTACTAAATAATCAAACAGTCGCGCAACGAGATGGCAAATACGCGATTTTGTAAATGCGCGCGTACACAACGGACACTCTCGCACTGCCCACTCACACACACAAACGACATTCAACCCAACAGCGAGCACGGGGATTAGTAAAAACGTCCCGTCCGCTCATGCGCCAACGGAGCGCGCCTCGAGGCTTTCATCAAGACCTCCCCGATCGAGCCGAAGCGTGCAATCCCGATCATCAATCCACGAGAAAACTGTCCCTCTCTTATGGATCTCTCCACGTTCCCGATCGATCCTTTCCTGCCGGCCCCGCGAAATCTCCCTACGCGCCAATCGACCCGACAATCGAAAAGAAAGGATGCGCATACGTGCTTGGCTGATTACAGCGACTCTCGTAATTCGAAAGCAGTTTTCTTTTCAGTCGAGGACACGAGGCGGCTTTAGAGTCGCGATGCCTGGCGACGCGACGTCTATTTTCATTCTCGGACGGCTCTTACACGCCCGAAGAATAATGAAACGTCGGCAAGGCACTTGACTCGCATGGGAGTGGAAAGTGAGGCGAAAGCGCCAACTTGGCCATCCACGCGTCCATTAAGATTTGCTTGAAGAGCTCGAAGCTCCTTGGCAGTGCCGCCGAAAAACTGCCGAAAAACTGCCGAAAAACTGGGCGATCCTTAGGGGCGAGAGTTTACCGACGTCAGGCCACGTGGAAAAGGCCATTTGCAAGCTGACGGCCGAGTTTAGTTCCACAAGACGAATGGAATGGCGCATCCATCAAGGCCCAACAGCCATCGGTCCCCGCGCTCAAACTATAATAAAAGGCAGAGGGAATCGAGGAGGAGTCGCGCTCGCCCCACTGAACTTCCTCTTCCGGTTGCCGGCACCGCTAGTCCCACAGCGACTACCAGCCAACGCAACCCGAGTTCGCCCTCTTTACGAGGGACTTTTCCGATGAAATATCAAAGGGACGGACCCGGATCATCCCGAGCTTCTCAAGACGACTTTGACTCGGCGATTGGCCCCCTCCTCGGGCAGCCACGTCCACTCAACGGGCAACTTCAATGCCACGACCTGGCCGATTAATAGGCCAGTGGTGGTTGAGGAGACGTTGGGATTGAGAACCGGCAGTGGAGGGCCGCGGTTTCAACCTGGCCCATCGTCCTCGAGGTACTCACCGTTCTGTCGCCGTTGCGCCGCTCGCTGGCGGCATTCTGCGACGAAGGCATCGCTCGGCTTTCCTCGCTTCCGGCCTTCGCTCCCGATCGGCTCGGCCCTCCTCAGGCCTCCAGGGTGAGCGCTGCGCTGCTCGGCTCCACGGGGTCCATCCTACGAGCGAGCCCACTCCTGCAACAGAGACAGATTGCTCCCTTTAGATGCTGGCTTAGGACGTGCGTGCCGGGAGGATCTTTGGTAGTCCCTCCGCACACTAAAGGGTCTAAGGGGGGGGGGGCTCGTCCCTTGGAGCTTGGATTGCCGTGGCTTACTATCCATTGTCGTTTCTCGCTCGTTTGGGTTTTGTGTTGTAATAAGCGGCAGGTCACCAGGGATTTCGCCGGTCGAGGCTTGTTCCCGTTGTTTGAGGAAATGTTTGCGATCTACGGCGCAATCGGTCCTCGCTCCAACCACATTCATCAACTGGCCGAGTACTTTGAAAATCAAACTTTCCATCCGGGGAACTATCTCGTTGAGAACCTGTATTGCGATCGGACGTTCGCTGCTGGTTTATATGCCAATCGGTCGATCTTAGATAAAAACGGCAATATAAAAACGTGTGTATATATATCCGCATGTGTGTGTGTGTGCGTGCGTATACACTTGTTTGGGCAAATTAGCAATGGCATGCGGCTGGCCGGCATTTTTATAGTTCGGCTAGCGCTTTTATTTATTTTGCACGTGAAATTTGGAGTGCGCGCGGGCCGATCGAATTGCGCTCGTAGATCGTGTCGCCCATAAAGCGAGGCAGCCAGGTATTTCGGATCTCGCTTTTCCCCCAACTGGTCGAGGCCGGATGTTAATTACCGGGCGAGTAAAGCTGCATTCCCGACGTTTTCGTTGGAGAATTACTTGCTCCCTAGCTCGTTTCACTACCTCCGTCTGGTTATTATTGTAATTTAGGTGGCTCGGGGAGAGGCTCGGTTAGGCTGGAGGAGACTCGGCCCGAGCCACGTGCGCACGCGCGCATACCTAAAAGTAAAAGCTCCCGAGCTCTAATTGCGCGCGAGGCTCTAAGCTGCCCTCGAGTCGACTGTTCCGCGTGGAAAATGAGCGATAAGGAACAAAGGGAACGGCCGTGCTTGGGGAACCGTCGCCAAGAGGACCGAGGCGTCCCGACAGAGACGGCTGCACATCGATTCTTTAGAGAAACTAGAAAAAGTCCGGAGTCGCGGCACCGATGCCTATCAGCAGCGGAGGAGAAAATATCTATAAATTAAATGGCATACTTTTGCTTTCGTTCCCCTCGCGTTAGACAAATTTCACCAGCTCTGGCGCTGGCTCTGTCCCCGTTACGTTCAGGGAGGAGGCCTCCTTATCGCGGCGACGACGCCTCCTCGAGAGCCTAGGGGGGAAAAATTGCAGCGAGCGCTGATAAGAGAAAAAAAAAGGAGATCAGCCGGACGTCGGGCGGGTGTAGGCATGAGGAGGGAAAAAAGGTCGGGGCGAGTTGAGGGGCCAGACGGGCACGGGCCCACTATAAAGTTAAGTCTCTGCCGCATTCCACGATCGAGCGAATCTCATTAATCGCCGCGGCTCGTAATCGCGAACACGTGTAATTATAAAGCCGATGGAAAGCCGAGCGCGAGCGGCTAAGAGTGAAATTCACCGGCGGGGTTTCGCTTAATGACGCGTGACAGTCGCCTCGGAGTAGGAGGAGGAGGAGGGAGGAGGGAGGATACGCGCGGATCTACCGGGCGTTCCACTGACACGAATTTCCTCGAGGCTCCTTTCCAGTTTTTCCGCCGCTGGTTTACCGTTCCGCCGACTTTATCGGCGACGCGTTCGCCCGGCGCATTATTATCGCCAGGACGTATTTCCCGGCTCCTTGAGGACTTTTCGACTCGTGCCGAAAGTCCCAAGCGGTGCGCAAGACAGAGAGAGAGAGAGAGAGAGAGAGAGAGCCAAGCTCGCCGCGATTTTTATCCTGGCGAGTTGAGCTCCATTATCCGCTTAACGTCCACTTGCTGCGGATTGTCGAGGGCGGGAGAGGAGAATACTTTGATGATCAAAGTGTGGTGGGTGGGGGTGGGGGCTAATGTCGTTGTTGCGTTTATGGATCGAAATGGCCAAGGATCGGCATAGCGCTTGCGTTATTAAATGCTAACGAGTTAAAAAGCCGACATCGATCATCGCGCGGCAGCCTCCGCCGGCATTATTCAGCGCTACGTTCAGCGCTTATAATTACTTACTCAATCATACTCCCGAATCTGGCGTGGCCGGCATTAAGCCGATATATCAGCTCGAGCTTAAAATTACACCTCCGCCGGGGCTCGGTTTTCGGGATTGAGATTTAAGTCGGCGCCATATGAGAAATGGGCTGCCGCCGCGCGCACTTCTAAAATTACGCGAAGATAAGCGCGCGCGTCGCGCCTCGAATAAAAAATGAGCGCTCGATTACGGGGTCGCGAGCGACGCGAGAAGGGCTGCGGTGGGAGGCGGTGGGATCGTGGCGAGGGGGATGAGGACGAGGGGGAGGAGGGGTCGGTCGGTTGGTGGGAGCGAGTCGGGAGAATAATCGTCGCGGTGTACGCAGGCAATTATCGAGGCGCGCGAGACGCGCGTAAAAGCGCGCGCATAATGCCGCTCTCGTCCCGGGCAATAAAGTGCAATTTGTTGTCGAGCTAGATAAATCTCGGCGCGCGCGCGCGCGCATGCGCCCCGACTGTAATAATGCCGACAGGATAATGATCTAGGGATTTCGGGATAATAACTCGAGAGGAGAGAGAGAGGGAGGGAGAGGGCTGGCTGCCGGGATCCTGGTGGGACCAGTTCCTCCGGCCGCATCGAATCTTGGATTTATCGAGCTTCCTGTCCGCCGAGGTCCAGCTCCCTGGTGCTTTTTCCCGTTTATGCGCCGGTCGCGAGGGACGGTGGGTGGGGTGAGGGGAGGGGGTGACCGATGACGGACTAACAATACTCGTCAATGTGTGTTTAAACATTTTTGTTGATAGCCGGCGGTAATTTTCGTTCTGGTACGAGATTCTTTATCTGCCTGCGCTTACAAAAAGTTGGATGCGACCGGGTGGTAGCGGGAGGAGGAGGAGGAGGAGGAGGAAGAGGTGGATGGGGAAAGATTCATTAGGCATCGCGAAATATTTATTCGGAGGGTCTCTTTCGCGGGGCATTTATCCGAATGCAATGAGTATTTTACCACAGGGGAATATTTATCGTTAGATTAAAATTAATGAGTCGCAGGCGTGTATTGAAATATAATAAAGTATTTCGCCTGATTCAATAAATTCTCCTCACGGTGTATTAACCTTTTTCGGGCAGAGGGGATCGGGCCAAAGAAGTCCCATAAATCACTAGATTTGTCCCAAAAACTTGTACACATTTATCAGGTAGGGGCAAGACAAAGTTCTTGTCAAAATTCAAGCCAATATAATGGCAATGCCAATATAACTTCCTCTCCCTCTCTCTCTCGCCGAAGGTTATATTATCCGCCTCCCCCCTCCCCCCCCGCCTGACACGGGCATTTAATATCGAGATAAGTTATTCGCCTTTTTCCTTCGTCGAATATTTCAACAACTCGATAGAACGAGATGATTGTTTCAATATTTGCTGGGCAATTGAATCGCTCGTTTGTTTTAATTAAGTAATGGCGATTAATTGAAAGAAATTACGCCACCCGTGATATTAACATTTTTTAATCGACTCGCCCGTGCACTCGCCAGATCCCCACGACGCGCGTTTACAATTCTTTCACTTGCGAGCTTTTATAGCCAATTTTCGTATTATCAGTCCGAATTAATGTTTGAATGAAGCTATTAAAGGATCCTCAAGGCTACGGGGCAACGAGATTTTAAAAACGATACCGGCATTATACATTCTTAACGGTTGTTACTTCCAGATACGCTCGCAGCTTTGAGATCTGAAAATCACAAGAATTGATAAAATTGTACCGCTGCAAAATGAAATATTACGCTTAGGTGCATAAAGTATGAAAAACCAGAGCGCATTTTTCTCCCGGAGAATTCCGACTCGGCATCACACTCGCGCACGCGCACGTATATCAAATTGCCATTATTATTGCAATTTCGCCGCCATAATTATCACGTATTAAAGGCTAGGACATTGAGTTAGGAGGAGGAGTAGGTGGGGAGAAATTGCACCGGCAAGCCACTCTTTTCATTTTCCCTGTGTTTACAGTATTTGTTTTTACAGGCAAGCGATTCATTAGTTAAATTTGCTCGCTCGCTAGGAAAATAGGCGGACTGTTGTTAAATATCTCGTACTGTTGTTGTTGCCCGACGCACCGCAAACACAAGAACCAAACGCCAAGTTACTTTAATGCGCGTTTCGTTCCGAGAATCCCGTAGAAACTGCGCAGGTCGCTTAGTTTCACATCTGTCCGAAGCAATCACGCACTTGACCAACCTGGCCTTACTTATTCACCAGACTGGCCTTTTCTAGCGCCCAAAGCCGTTTAAACCGTAAGCAAAACAATCATCATCGCCCTGCCCCACCCCTCCCCCACAACGATCACCGAGCTCGCTTAATAGCGCCTTTATTTGACAAACTTTTGATGGCGAAGGTGCTCGAGGCCTTTCATTCTGTGGCTGCGCAAACATCATGAGACTCTGACTGGCTCGACTACGCAACTATCGGACCGTCGCCCCTATTCCAAGTGTACTTGGGAGGAGTCTTTCCCGAGGCGAGGAGCTCCAATAATAATAACATTATTTAACAATTAATATGCTAAAACCTGGCCGGTACTCTCGTCCGAGATTTAAGATGCTTTGTATTCACAAAGAGAAGGGAGGGAAAACTTTGCCGCGACAGCTACACGAAAAATATATATGCACAGGCTCAACATTGATAGTCCAACTTTATTTACCGTTGTTGGCTAGGAATTATCCCTCGCAAATTAAGATTTGTTGCCTCACCTCGCGCCACGGAATTTATCTACAATAGATTAAGCCGAAGGGGGCAAAATAAATTTCAGCTACACTGTATCCCTTTAAATCTATTGCTTTTCAATAAGTAAAATTTATTTACAAGCGCCCGTTAAAAATAATGTCCGAGCAAACGCTTCGTTAAAAGAAGCGAAAAGCCCATCCTCCTCCCTCGTAACTTACTCTTCCATAAACATATCGAATATTATACGAAGCTTTCGGCGTAATTTGTAAGTCAAAGTTCTGTTTAATCGTACAATATGTTTGACATTATACCTCTTCTGCCTCGGCCCTTTTATTTCGTACGCGTATTTCTCCGCCCCCCCACCCACCCAGCGCTTATTTAATTTCTTTCTCCCGTTCAATTGCGCACGCAGCCACGTACATAAACACACCAATTATTTCCCCCCCTCCCCTATCCGTCCTCATCCGTCTCTCTCTCTCTCTCTCCACACGTATATATGTATCTATATGTATATTGATTTTTTTATTCTCGCTTCGTGCCGCGACGAGATCCTCGTCGTCGTATTAAAGAAGAGCAGAGGCCGCACACAAGCTCGGCCACAATGCCCCGACCGCCGTATAATTATCGATGCGGAATCGCGTCCAACGTCTATATCGCTTGGTATAATGCGTGTACGTGAGCGCCGAGGGAATCCGTTAAAATATCATCACATCGTACGTTCTCATTTAACGGCAGTCGTCCGCGCGCTTCGTTATCGGCCGCGTTTAAGTGATATTCCCCGGCAAAGACAAACAGCGAACGCGAATTCGGCGGACTCGAGTGCGCGAAGCGAGCCCCGATGCACGCGCGAGATAAGATTTATTATTCGGGCTCCCCGCTCTTCGCTTCGCCTCTTCCCGCACGCCTCCCCCCGCACCGCACGACGACCCCGAGCTTCTCGAGGCGATAAATCGCGGCGACTAGCGCGCGAATAAACGAAATGTCGCGATTAAAATATTAATGGCGCATAAAGAGGATGCCCAAAGGCATGCATTCATTACGGGGATAATAAGTAGCGGCCCGGGGCGGCCCGCCATTATTAAACGTCCGAAAAGGAAATTTAATTTCTCATTCCTTCACTGCCACGCCAATAATAATCGAGTGACAACCGCTCCGCGCTCGATTAATACATAACCTCAATCGCGCCCACCGAGAACGCAATTAATTCAATGACTACCGGCGCGTGCGTCCTGTACGTCCCCGACTAACACGAGAGCAACAAAATTGCACGGGATACCACCGCCCCACAAGCAGCAACTCTCTCATTCGACAAGGAAGGAAATGCTAGCGAACCCGTGTGGTCCCTCCCCACCCACCCACGCTCGCCCACCCACCATCCCCACTCCCATACCCCCCAATAACCCTGTGTCTATTTATCTCTCTTGCTCGAGTCGAGACGTATAATCAAGGAGGCTGCAGAGGGGGGGAGTCCTCAGAGGACAGCGCAATGAATTCCAAATGGCTTCGCTTTGTTTGGAAATAGTAATAAGATGCTTGCGGACGTTAATAACCGCTATCGGCTCGTCTGCCGCGGAACTGTGTCAGCGTTGTCAGTCTTGGTAGTCGCAAATTTATTTTCAACGCTCTCTCGCTCTTCGTTAAATTAGGCGAGTATGCTATTAACGAGTCAAAGACCCAAGTGATTACCGCCGCCATTACGGGCGTTCGCCAAACTTCACCGGGGCCGGGGGAGGGGGGGGCAATCGCGCCATTATTAATAGCGAGTGGCAAAATGCGAAATGCAAAATGCGAGGCGACCTAATGCGGCTGTTTGTCAGGACCGGCGTGTCTCTCTCTCTCTCTCTCTTGACTTCCCCGTCAAATCCCCTCTCTATCGCAAGCGATTTGGAATGACCGCGGAAGGTCATTATGGCCAGACACCTCAACTAATTGTCGTGTCGCTTAATGTGTGCCGACGGCGAATAGTTTACATCGAGGCCCCGAAACTTGCGCAAATTCATTGCACTCCCCTGGCTTTATAATAATAATAGAGGATTATTATATATGAAATGTCCAATATGTTATTGCTCGGTATAATCGAGGGTAAAAAGCGTTCAAGAATATGTTGATCGAACGAGTCGAGGGAAAGTGCTTTTCATATTGCGAGACGTTAGTTTTGAATGTGCTGATGTGGTGATGCCAAATGTGCAAAACGACCGATTATTCATCCGAATTTGGCCCCTTGCGTGTCTGCCAGCCTTTTCTAAAATCAAAACTACTGCCAGCCGCGTTACATTTCTTCTTTTCTTTCCTTCTTCTTTCACGAATATTTCAGTGTTAGCGTATGCCAAGCAACTCGCATATTATTATGCTTGAGGAATTTGCCATTGTCTGAAAAATGTCACGTATTTCGACTGCGTCTTGCCATTGAGAGTGAAATTATAATCGACAAGCGCAACGGCGGATCTGAAAATTGAGGAATATCCGGAGGAATAGGCTCATCTCAATAACAAAATGGCAAACGCATTAATGCCATTGGAGCTGAAGCTGTAGGAAGGAGGCAGGACTCGGCTCATGCAAGTTAAGCTAAGCGAAACTGTCGCTCGGCTTACTTCTCATTTTGGCAACGACTGCCGCCCCTCCCCCCTCAATTCAAAAAGTTTGCCAATAACCATTAGAACCGAGCACTCGACCCCCCCCCCCTCACCCACCCAATCGCGCTTTATCCGAGCTCCGATTGTCGGCGCGTTAGAAGAGAAGGCGCATCCGCCGCCTGCCAGGCAATTACGGCGCAAAAGTAACGTCGAGGTGTTGTCGAGTTGCCATCGCTCCGCTAACGACTTAGACTCCGGACTCCGTGGCACCGTAAGCCGCCCAAGTTTTCAGCAATCGAGGCGCAAAAAGAAGCGAGGGCCCCGCGGTTTGCGGAAAAAGCAACATCAGCATCGGCAACGACAACCGCACGATGCCGCACGACTGCTCCTCCCACCCAGTAGGCTATGGAGAGTGGAAGGGGGGGTGCAGGGTGGGTGCAGGGTGTTGCGCTAATGAATAAATGTAACGGGGCTGTGGGAAGGGGGTGAGGTTTCGGGCTGGGCGAATGTGAAGGAGCCGTCCAAGAGTTTCGTCCTCCAGGTGTTTTCATAATGATGGTTATGCTCCTTGCCAAGTGATTTTGATGGTGAGGACGAGGCCGAGTCGTAATTAATCGTAAGAAGCGACAAACACAATGGCCAAATCAGATAATTATCCTTAAAGAGAGATCGTCGGGGGTAAATTAAGGGCACAGTTTGGCGTCGAGACACGTTTCCCTTCTAAAATTGTTTAAGGGTCGCGATAATAAAATGCATCGCTCGGGCACACTTAGGCACATTGGCTTGTGTAATTACAAAGTAGAGGCGAGGAAAGTCATCGAATGAATTAATGAGCGCAGGCGCATTATCATTGGGCTTTAAAACGAGGAGTACGAAAGGCCAACGCAAGTGAGCGGTAAAATTAATTGTCTTCCTTAATATTATTGTAAGCCGGCCGAGCGCGCATAAGTAATGTAATGTGACGTCGTCGAGTCTGGCGCACTCGCCTTGGAACAATAAAAGAGGCAGCATTTTTATTAAGCGCATGTAAAAAATAAGTACTCATCAGCCGTAAGAGAAACAATGGGGGGAGACAGAGGGAGAGAGAGAGGGAGTAAAGGAGGGAAGGGGAGAAAGAAATCGACTCGCCTTAATCGTCGAGTGACCGCAAATTTTACGCTCTTCCACAAAACGAGCGACGAGTCACTATTATAACGTATCAGTTAAAGTGGAGAGACAGTGGAATCGATCGAGCCATTGCCGGAAATGAATTATTCCTTTAACGGAAAGCAGTTATTTCCCTCGAGATACTTTTACTCGAGACTACCAATGCCCGCGACTCCCAATATGGAACTTTGGCGCACAAAGACACGACACGACCATCGTCGTTTCTTTCCTTTTCCTTTATATTTGGTAGGAATAATAGCGCATTTCGGCTATTTGCCACTGCTTATGCAACTCCATTCGTTCGACAGTGGCTCTCATACTGGCCGACGAATCTTTCTTTATCCAATCTACGAAGCGGCACCTTACAAAACCCACTACTGTATATTTATTTCTGCAGAGGCACGATTGCCCAACGTTTTTATAATATGGGCTCTGTACTAACATTTAATCTAAACGATATCAAATGTCGTGTGCCTGTGGTGTGTGTGTGTGGTTGATTTAGAATTGCAGCCAGGTAGAAGCGTTGTATTTGCGCTGTTTCGCTTTCATTTCACGGGACATCCGATGCACGTACATTTGACGCGAATAAAGTTGACAATAAGTTCGACAAACGTATTTATAGATTAACAATTAAAGTATTAAACACTTGATCGTCAATATTATGAGATGAATGCATCGAGGCCGCAATTATTAGGACATGAAAATAAATATATCGGCATCATTGCAACAAATTAAATGAAAACAGCTCTAATAGCTCTAACACTATTGCACAATAAAATTGGTCAATAACATTGGCAAACCAAAGCCAAATCAACATTAAAACAATGCCTATGAATTAGTGCTCGGTGCAATCGTTAATGAATAAATAAATAAAAAAACAGTAGACCTTCTTAATTATGCGACATTGAGCAATATTTTATCAAGTTTACTGCATCAGAATTCGGAGTAATTAAATCTCGATGGCAAAATAGCATCGAGCTTTCTTCGCTCGTAATATCACGTCGAAAGAAAATTGCTTATCTCTTCGTGGAACCCAATGGAATTATAATAGCACACGACTCGCAAAACTTTCTCTAATCTGAGATCTTTTAATCGCGTTTTTTTAAAGGAACGCTAATGATTATTTTTGTACATAAGCACTCCCCACCCCCCTTCGCACAGAATTTCAATGAATCACTGCTCCCCCCCCCCCACGCACTTTTACATATAATGCGAAATCTGCCCGCGGTTATTATAAGTAGCTCTATTCGAGCTAAATTGGCCCTCTCGAAATACCATCAAACGTCCTTTGAAACATCCTTTCCGTACAAATGCCAAGGACTACTTAATCATCGCACCAACTGACATTCGCCCAGCGTCCGCAACTCGATGCTCCACCGTCTCTTAACACACGACCAAGCCTAATAGTTCACTAATAGCTTATTAAGTAATGGCTGTGATGGACACTGCCGTCCCGCGGACTCGCCCATACATCAGCCAAGTGCGATGAATCACAATGTAAGAGAGAAGAGAAAAAAAAATGCCGCATTTAGAGGCAAGAAGTAGTAATTCGTTAATTATCTCGCGATTCTTAGGTGCGTATTGCAATGGCAAGGTGAAAACAAAGGCAGGGAGACGAGCGGCGTGGAGACGTTAAATTTATCGGGCCCAAAGAATAATGCGCGCGCCGCTCTGCTTAAACGGCTCGGCAACGTCCCTGGGAATTAAAAGCCACGCGAGTCAAAGGCTCGCCGAAAAATCCCCACCAACACAACGAAACCCTCCCGGGGCCTCTTTTAATCTACGCCGAGTGTCTTCTTGGTCTTAATGCCCCGGGGAGGAGGATTATTATTGCAGGTCGCGCGCATAAAATAAGAGATTACGGGCGCGCGCGCTTCCGCGAGGACGCGTGCATTGTCCGTAATGACGACGGGGCGACGATAAAAATAAATTGCACGCTATTACGGGACATGTAATGCGCGTGGAGCCGAGTGTTGGCCAATTTATTGGCGGGGCTTCGATTGTTGTGTTGGGGCGCATTGTCGAGGCTCGTTCAAAAGGGAAAATAATGAGCGAGCGGGGCCAATTGAACTGGATGACGACACGCAAATTGCAATCGCCAAATTGCCAGCTGCTTTAGGCCGATCCCCTAGCCTAGCCAATTCAATTGCTTCGGGGCTACTTGATAATTATTACCGAGGATTAAGCGCCTGCTTAGCGCTTGTTTACCGTTGTCTATCATTGTCGTGTCCATATTCGTTCGTATATCAACCACATTCGACAATATCCAAGAATCGCTCTCTTTGCGCGAGCTCGCCAACCTCAGGGAGTAACGCGCATGACGAATTTCAAATGGAGCTATTTGTTATTTTAATAGGCACCCAAGTCTGCTCAATGACTATTACAGCGAAATTGGCAGGTAATTGTAACGGGTTGAGCTCCAAAGGTTTGACGACAGACAGTGCAGATCGTAATTTGTAGGCGTATTTTCAAATTCCCAACTACCGAATGTCATATTTGTAGGCGCAGTAAATACGTTTTTTTTTTTTTTAAACATTCCGATAGGAAATATACGGCCTCAGCCGCACCTTTTTTTTTTAAAGCTGCGGGAGCAATTTGTATGAAAATTGAATTAAATTACCACACAATAATCATTAAGAGCGAATTTATAACGTTTTCGAACTCTTTTTCTTGTGGTTTTTTTTTGTTGTTGTAATATGTATGCAGAGCGGGCGCATGAAAACATCGTCAACTAGCATTTCTGTCGGGCGCCAAGTTTTCGATTGTAATGTTAAGTATCCGAGATGAAACGTTTGGGATTCTTATTGAGGATGTGTCATTATTTCCATTTGCTTTTTACTGCTCCATAGGCGGGATTTCTGTCGATTTTCCTTCTGCCCACTTCAACTCGGCGCGACAGATTCTCAAGAAATTTGTTCCTTCGAATATGCGAGACTTTCACTCGGCATTTTCTCGAAGCCATATGACTCCACGAAGCAAAAGCCTCAACTCGAATACAAAGTGGCGTCGTCGTGCAAGCGATGCTATCGAGATATTAAGAAACAGAAGAAGAAATGCGGCCGACGTGTATTGGCGCCGAATGTCTTTATTGCCGAATATTCCGTTCGCGCGGGCTGCTAAGCGAAATCGCCGATCGCTCACAATGACGGCCGTTGAAAGAGAAAATAGGAGCGGTCTTAGCAGATAATACGGCTCTCCTTTTGGCAATGGCAACGCATTCACGTGCACATTACGTTGGAGTTAACAGTACCGAGGCCGAGCCAATACGCGCCGAATACCAATTTGCCGATTTAACGGTTGTGGACTCGCTCTCTCCCCCTCTCTCTCTCTCTCTCACTATCTTTATCCACTCGGCTCTTTCATACGTTCTGCTGTTACGGCCCGTTGAATAATCCTCGATTCGCGACAATGGAAGCCAAGGCCAACCTAATGCCACCGTCCCGCCCATTTCTATCTCTTGCCTTCTTCTTCTTCGTCCATCTATCATCTAACGATAATACATTAGCCCCCGACTTTTCCTCAATCTTAGCCTCCTCGGCCCAACATCCATCGCAGCCAGCTTCAATCCCCCCCCCCCAATTTCATCACCAATACTTAATTGGCCGATGCTTGCGCTTCTCATATTGATCATTTGACGCTTAAAGGCCGGCTATTAAATTTTCCATACACCTTTCAATTAACATTGGCAAATCATGAGCTTTCCTCGATCATTCGTACACAACGATACCATTATTATCATAATGGCGCATAAAATCCTATAATAAAAGCGCAATAATTTCAGATAACTACTCGTTGCTTACGAATTTAACAGTTAATAAAAGGGCAAAGTATTATCTTAATAGTCACGAGGTACTAATAATTCTCGTATCTCTCTCCCTCTCTCTCGGCTTGAAGACCGAGTGGACGCGTTTTACATTAAAAGTCGCCGAGTGGCGTGCTCGTGTGGTAGTGGTAGTACTCGCCAAAGGAATGCGCCCACTAGTCGGACCAGCTTGGTTCAACCTAATCGACCGATTAGTCCTCAAAAGCAAAGAGCCAACAAACAAAACCAACCAGGGCTTTGATATTCACCGAGGCAAATCCCCATATTCCATAGGTCCAACTCCCATATCCGCTCCCATCGGCTCGCGAAAAGCCAAGTAGGAAAAGCCAGGGCATTTAAAACTCACTTTAACGAACTCGGCGCTATTTACACTTCCCGTAACATCCGACACGCATGCCCAGCACGCATCCAGCATCCCCAGATTTAAGAGCGAAGGGGAGGACGAGGGAGTTTTCCCCGGTGGTTAGTGGCTTTCCCTCGGCTTCCACTTGGCCCGGGCCTCGCGAAGTCCTCGGGCGAAAAAAAAAGAAAGCACCCCGGTCGCGCAATCATCGTCGGCAGCTCGACACCCATACGTGAGTGGCATACGCGCGCACTCGCTTCCCGTGGATCATTGGACGCGCGCGTGCGCGCACCGGCCCGACTTTCGAAAGTCCGGATTTAGAGGCGCGCTCGGGATGTGCCTGGAAATTAGAAAAGCCTCTCTAATTGTGGACTAGCGAGGGGAAAAGCGTCTGCGCGAGTGAGAAGCGTGGGCGATAATGCGCGCTCTCTCGGTGCAAATGGCGTCGATAATTTTATGTAGGCATTCGGATAGGCTCTCGTCGGCTAATGTGGAGGAAGCTTGGCCTTACTTTCCCATAAATCAACGAGGAATCATTTTACCGAGGCGCTCGATCGATGCTTGTTTAGTGCCGGCGTACGCGAGATTAAATTTCATTGCGCGTGAACGTTGTGGCGTTGCGCTTTAATGAAATCCCCGAGAAATGTTCCTCCTCCTCCTCCACCCCCCTCTCGCGTCGCCCTCCCTACACAAGCGTACATTGATCCTTGGGTGCTCGCTCATCCAACAGATCATCCTTTCCTTCCCCCGAGCGCTTCCCAATTGGGCAGGGAAAATCTTTTGTTGGACCTTGAAAGTTGATATGCCCATGAAAGTCGATAAGAATTGGCGTTGCGGAATAGGGAAAATGCCCGGACAAGGAGCTTTCGGGAGAGCGTTGCCACGGGCTAATAACGCGTGCCTCTCTCTCTCTCTCTCGTCATCGGTTAGCTCGTTACACGCGCGTACATAGCTGCGAGAGAAAGGGAGAGGGAGTCGCGCAATTCGCAGGCGTCCGATGAATGGATTGGAGCGAGCTTATCTTTGTTTGTGGCGTGTGAGAAGGAAAGAAGTAGTGGATGCGCCGCCGCCGCCGCCGCCGCTGCCCGTGTCGATGTAATTGATTATGCTCGACTTTCGGAATTTTACGCGCACCGGCGCCGTAATTTACGTGGCCACTCGTCGGCCTAACGGTCCGCACGCGAGTATGTTTATTTTAGCGAGCCCGCGCACCCGGGATCGACGGCCTCTCGAGCCTTTTTTTGCTTACACCTTGAATATTGGCTTGCGCCGGCCTCTTACCCACGTAACGAATGCTCGTGCAGCGGGGAATTAAGTCATGGATGGGAGGTTGCTTTTGAGGTTGGGGTTAGTCATCGTTATTCGAGGAGCAGAGCGTCTTTGTGACCGAGGACTGCCATACTCCATAGAGAGTATTATATCGACCGGAGTAGTAGTAACATCGTGATAAATGACACGGCAATCCTATCAACAACTTCCGATATATAATAGTGGCAATTGTTGCGGCAACTCGTATCAAACGAGCATGACTGCGCAGGCAATATTAAGACAGGATGCGGAAAAAGGGAATTAATAAATAAACAATTATACAGATAAATAAAGCGACCGGCGCACGCATATTCTAATATAATGCCCCAAGGATTCTGTTCCGCCGCGTCAATCTCACCTAAGGATTTATCCGTTGGATGGGTATGAAAAAAATTCAGTGCGCAAGTCGGGGAAGGGGATGGGAGAAAAATGTTTCGAAAATCGAGGTTCGCGCGTCATACTTCCGGCAAAATAAGCACACTTTATCGGACCGTTAACATCGTGACTACCCGCGTAAATTACATGTCCGATACGCGTAAAGTCGAGAGGAGGCGGGAGGGTAATCAGAGACGCGGCTCACTTCCTGCCCATCGCCAGACAACAAAAAAAAACAAAAACAAACCAAAAACAAACAAAAACAAACAAATGAAAAATGGAAAGCTCGAGATGCGTCCTTTGAGTGCGCGCGTGCCTTTTACGAGTCGCGCACCTTTTCCTCGGCCACGTTTTTATTCGCACCTCCTCGCTCGAAACCATGTCAGGATGTTTTACGGCCGGGGGTGGACTTTTTGCTCCGAGGCGGCCTTTTGACGGCTCGACGTGTCGGGAAAAGTACGTCGCCGCTTAAGGATGCGATTCCCGTGCACGTGGACTCGCTTCGATCGCCACCACAACTACACAGTTCGACAGCTCCTGCACTCCCACTTTCCTCGATTTTCATCTTCGAATGCTCTCCGAGCCCCGACGGCCAGCTGTTTTACTTGCCCAACACCAGACCGAAGCAAACAAATAACAAATAATTAAGTAAAATAGGGCGGGGGGGATTAACGATTAATTTAATATTCCTCGTATCTGCGCGGTGGCGGGTTCGTTAATGTCAGCGATAATCTCGTTCCATTGACGCAACGCATACAAGGAAATTTCATCGATCCGGCTGGTGATGGTCGACACGACGAAATCCGCAACATCCACATGCATCAATTTCTCTTGGAGAGACAAGTCTTTGCTATCTCCAACCTTTAACCCTCCGCTCATTCTCAACTCCCGAGAATAGTTCAGCCCAATTTAATCGATTACGTTACTACAACGCACTCCAACACACAATCAACTTACGACCCTATTAAAGTAGATTGCAAAGCGAGCACACACACACACACACGCGATTAATAAAGCCGCGTAGGCCAGCGACGACTGCCCTACACCGATTCGCAAGAAGCATTTAAAAATATTATCAACGGACAAACTCCTTCCGACTAGACGCCGCGCATTAATCTGCCTCTCGGGATGGTGAAAATCCGTTTGCTTCTAGGCTTTGGTCCTCGCGCTCAGCCGTTACGTGCCAGTAGTCGATTATGTCGCGCCGCGCACCGCCAAACACACCAAAGTCGGCAAAAGAGAGGTGATTGATAAGGCAGGAGCCGAGGGACGTTTCACTGCCAAGTGCACTGGCCAACTCTGTCTCCCTCTCTCCTCCTCTCCTTCTCCATACGATTTACCACCGCACTCGCGTCAACGTATGGTGCGCACCCAAGGCCAAACGACTTGCCAAACCCAAAGGGTCCGATGAATACGCGCAACGCTGACGCTACAATATTCAAAGCAACAAATTATAGTAATAAGGCGGTAATAATGGTAAGAGGCGCTCGAGCCCCAGCCACCCCCTCCCCCCCTCCACCCAC
>JAPYYT010000838.1:0-37043 GCA_030522565.1 Ceratosolen corneri | reverse complement strand
GCCGCTCGATCATTCGACGCATTCCACTCGCGGGAACAATCGGCATGGAATCCGAGGTGCGTTGGCCCCCGCGAGAGGAAGTCGCAGGATGACGAATCGGCGCGCGCGCGCGCGCGCACGAGCACCTCCCCGGCCTCTCAGCGGGCGTCCTTCGGTATTTCCGGCGCGGACAGCCGAGAGCCGCCTTATACGATCGCCACTCGAGTGCGACAATCGCTGCCAATTCTAGCAATTACGATCGCACAACGGGCCCAATATCACGAGCCGCGGATATCGACGAGGCCTGCGCAATGCTTATCCTCTAATTAGCGCCGAGCTCGCGAGCTTACGCTGCGCCGATCGAGGATAAGCGCGTTAAGTGCCCGAGACCTTCCCCCTGGCCCCGCTCCCCCCCAACCCTCGCCACCTCCGTCGCCACTACCTCCCTGCTGCTGCATCCCGCCGCCTCTCACTCCCCATCTCTCTCTCTCGTCGTCGTCGTCGTCGTCGTCGTCGTCGTCGATCCCTCTGCCACCGTGCCCCCCCGCCCCCCACCCACCCACCCACCAGCCCACATCGTCGCCTAATGCCAGGAGCCGATGATGCGCCTTGCAACCTAGTGCAGTTGGCGTAAGCGCGGATGCGTTTATGAAATATGTATGCGCGTGGGCAGGAGGGACTTTGCGCACTTGGACGCGTGGAAATTGCTTGTGTTGGGGGGGGGGGGATTGTTGTAGCCGGGAGAGTCGGAGGATCGTTTGCTCGCAACGCCTCGGCCATTGCCGAACGTGGAATGAGGCGAATGATTGAAAATCACTTGGTTAGAGGTAAATGAGTGCTGGCCTCCTTGGCGCTCGACTCCAAAGTCAATTGCCATTTTCATGAAATATTGGTAATAGTCGCTCGGGCTCGCCACTTGTGCGCGCCTCCAAACGTACATCTCTCCAAATTTAAAATGCCCGGCTCTTACTTTTCCTCGATCTGGCGTGTCAATTTACGGAACGCTCATGCCTACTCTAATGCATCGCAGTTTAAAGGCGCGCGTCGGAGCATTGGGGGGGGGGGGCGAGGGATTTTTGTGGCATTGTTTTCTACTCGGCAAATTATATTCAATTCTCGTGATGGTATAAATATAGCAAATCGTGACTCTATCGCTACGGCCGAACTTGATTATTTTTCCACTCATGCTTGCAGCACGAAACTATCTTGTATTTGTCTAAATGCGTGCTTACAATGCGCTACATCACTTTTCGCTGTACGTGCTTTCGATACGATATATTCGAAACGATAACGCGGGCGGAATTTTTTCATCGGAAGGGCAAACGGAGTATCCGCGCGAGCTTTCTCGATGCACTCGACGATGGGGCTTGAGCTTATTAATTTTTAAAGTTGGCTGGCTCGGCCGCTTAAGAATTGAAAATTGCCTTAAGGTCGAATTCCCATACATTACATTCGACATCATTCGGAGAGCGAGCGAGAGCGATTCGATTGAAATATATGCAAATACGATCGTTTTATCCTTTTTCTTTCTTTCTTTCTTTCTATTTCTTTCTTTGCAAGAGCTACATGATTCGGATCACAAGTGAAAGCCTGGCATTCGTCAATGCTTGTCGTGGTTTTAAAAATCTATATAGAGTGTCATTGTCGTGATGGGAGCGACAATTATCGTGTTACGGTAGATAAATTTTCCACCACGGAAGCTTAAATGCCCACTCATTATTCCAACAATAACAAATAATCGACTCCAAATCACGTGGACGAGACGCTAATCCAAGCGAAAGGATAACGCGCTCATCCTTTGATCGCGCGCTTCTTAATCCCCGCGAAAGAGGGACAGAGCGACGATTCGTTAATCACGCCAGCTTCTTAAAACTATCGTAAACCTCGATGCAAATGCGCCCATTGGTAGTCACGTGGGATCTAAGGTGCAGGGAGGAGACAAAACAAAGGATTCCCTACGCCGGTATTCACGCGCATCACCGCGCATCACGAAAAACAAGAGTGAGCTGGCCGAAGGTGAAAAAAGTCGCGCATATTCCGGACGCTTAAAACAAGAGGAGGAATGACAGGGAATATCGTCTGTGTGTGTGTGTGTGTGTGTGTGTGTGTGTGTGTGTGTGTGTGTGTGTGCGTGCGTGTGCGTGTGTGTGTGTTTGTGCGCGCGAGCTCTGAGCCAACAAAGCTTAAAACTCTTGGGCTCTCTTCTCTCTTCTCTCTCTCTCTCTCTCTCCACCTCCCCACCCCCCTCTCGACCCGCCGCTCTTTGCATACGTATATGATACGGCGCGAGGAGAGGCCGTGCTTTGAATTCCGCCGCGCGCAGTTTCATTGAGCCATTACTCATTCCTTATGCGCACTGCTCGCCAATGTACTTACATCGGCTGTTGATGCGATATTTATATATACATTTACAAGTTTTGAAAACAGCAAAGTGACTCTTACGAAAACAAAATGCAGCTCAATCTTACTGAAGTATCGATTTCCCCTCACCTTGACAACAATGCTCAATAGTGTTATTAACCTCTCGCTTCCCACCGATCCTTTTACCCACCACATTTCTTCCA
This sequence comes from Ceratosolen corneri, assembly GCA_030522565.1. NCBI lineage: Eukaryota > Metazoa > Arthropoda > Insecta > Hymenoptera > Agaonidae > Ceratosolen > Ceratosolen corneri. Next base: position 34,500 of record JAPYYT010000838.1, on the reverse strand, counting down.
AACTCTCTTCCAACCGCGCCAATAGATTCCCCTTTTTCACATCCAATCACAACTCTCGCAACTCCTCTCGATAATTGATGCGCAACTTGATTTTTCATCCTCTGCCCGAGCTGTCCTTCTCTACTATCTTTCTAGCTTTAATATCGCCCTGGCTGTTGAGCTTAACCCCCCTCACCATCCACATCTTTCGTTTTGAGCTTTTAATTGAACTGCTTCGTCATGAAAAATACAAATCTTAATATTCCGAGATAAAAGCGTGTCGTTTGAAAGGTTAAATGGAGTTGCCAAGGCGTACAATGAACGGTTAATTAGATCAACATTGCATGTACAATGACGATATGTCTATTGCATTCAATGCCTTTATTAATAGCATGGAAATTATTCTAACGGACGTCGCATGTTAATGTTTGCGACTTATAAACGCATTTCCAATGCTCCCGCACAGCCCAACTATTATTTACTTTTACGAGTTAATTGTTGAATGCCTCGCAATTCCAAACCCACAGCACTTAATACAACGCAGAAAAGTAAATCTCATTTTAGTAACAAAATCGCCGATACAGCTCGTCTAAAACGCAGTAATCGCAATGCTTTATGTACAGTTGCATCGAAATATTCTCACGCATCAATGATTTCGCAATGATTTTTTTTATATCCTTCCGTATATGCTTTCGATAGTTTATAAATAAATCTATTACGAGCGTTTATTTATATAAGCTTGTCTCTATAGAGAACTTGTATAAATAAGCTTGTATTTAGCCGATGAGGATGAAGTGTAAGCAGAAGAGGAGGAAGAAAAAAAAGAGCCACTCTACGATATTTATACTTGGGTCTTGGTAAAATATTAATATTATAATTAAATGCATATTTTGAATATTCAATCGTAAATAGCATCTCACGGTCGGGCACAAATATAAAAAGAGATTCCATAAGAAATGCGGTTATTTATTTAAAGGCTCTAGTACTCCGGCAACGCTGCCTTCCAATAAACTGAGATAGCAGACACATCATATTATAATAATTTAATAATGCTCGATTTACATGAGATGGCTCAACCTAGATGTAATAAAACTGCGTGAGGATGCTGTCTGTGGTGGGCGAGCACGGACGAACAAGGACGAACGCGGATTTTCGCATTGGAATGAGTGTGGCATTGTGTTGTTGAAGCTCTGGCGATGACGAGTCTCGCATTCTCCCGGGCACCCGGGATACTTTTAAATAGGCAAAAACGTCACTCGACTTGCCGCTGGCGCTGCGCTACCTTCATTAATGAAGGCGAAATAGAAGCCGCGCTTGCGTCACTTTTTTCACTCCCCTCGATATGCATAATGTAAAAGGCGATTTTGCACGTAACAACGAGTGTACTACGGCTTTAAAAAAAAAACAAAGAAAAAGAAGAAAAAAAGCGAAATCGCCAATATTATGCTTCGTATCGAGGTGTGGGTAATGCCTGACGTAGGAAATATTTATTGAAAGTGCCAGGGAAGCTAATATCACGTGTAATTGTATATCATATTTTCCCCCGATAAATGAATAGTCAAGCGTATTTCTGATGGAGATAGTGCGTTGAAACTTAAGAGCTTCCCCCCTCCCGCCCAATGATGAATTAATCTCAAAATAGGGTCTCCACGATCATGCAAATAAAAACATAAATATTCATATGTATATATATATAAATATGCATGAGATTTATTAAGAATATGGAATATCGGAGCCCAATAGTCATTTTCGTAATGGTTCTATTCGTTTTCCCGGCAAATTTATGGGAACTCGGGCCCCCATTAAAGAAAACCAACTTTCGCGAAACTTCTTCGCGCAGATTGAGATAATGTTACGGATTTATTATCGGCGCTCGATGCTGCGCAGCTCAATAATAATAAGCATTTGAATGTCCTTAGCTTCGACGGTACGGCAGTACGGATAAAATTGAGTCGTATGAATATTTCGTTGGTATCTTTATGAAATACCCGAGGCATGCATTAATAAGTGCCCCGCGTCGTCGGAGCGCTCGAGGAAAACTGCCGCGGCCGTCTTTCCCATCCGTCGCCTTCAATTTGAAGCGCAACCGGAAATACGAGTGGCCAGAAAAAATTCATAAAAGCTCCATCGAGACGAGCCCTCGATGCCACAGCGAAAGCCCCTTCGCCCCCCCTCCCGCGAGCCAACCAAGACAAGTCCCACCAGGCATAAAGCACGCCGTAAAAAGCCCAACTGCGCTCATTTTATTGGCGAGGCAATGACGCGCTTAATAGAGTACCGGGGGGGGGGGAGGGGTGTAAATCAGGATGGGCTCGCCGCGAGAAATGGCGAGTAGCGCTTTATAATTGATCATTGAAGACAATGAGACTGTCCCTCGATATCCCAGCGCGAGATGACAGTAATCTCTCTTTCTCTCCCGGAGCAATCGAGGCTCCCGCGGCCGCCGCGTCCATTTAGCGTTCGCGGCGAGGATCCGCAGCCGGTCTTATCGGCCTCTCTCGGCGAATGGGAATCTCGCGCGGGCGACCTTCTCCTCGGCATTTTCCTCCTCCCTCGCTCTCTCCCTCGCTCTTGCTCGCTCTCTCCCTCGCTGTCTCCCTCGCTCTCCCTCGCTCTCTCCCTCGCTCTCTCTCCCTCGCTCTCTCTCCCTCGCTCTCTCTCCCTCGTTCTCTTCCTCGCTCTCTTCCTCGCTCTCTCATCACCGCTCTCCCTCGCTCTCTCTCATCACCGCCGTCCTCTCCCCTCCCGCGCCGACCACCCCGCGCTCCCGTCGTCGTGGCCTTTATTCGCTTTGCTCCATTTCTCCCCTTCACTCGGCAGCACGGCACACATAAGTGCGCGCCACGCCGAGATTTCGCGATACGCCGGGAATTTTCGAAGAAGAGCCGCGCTCATTGGATCGCCAGGCCTTATTATTTGTCCGAGCGATCCGCCCGATGTCGTAATTCGTTCGCGCCGCTAATTATTTCAGCCCTAGCGACTCGCCGGCACGGAAACCCCGACTCCCCCCCACCCCACCCCCCGCTTCTCTCATTCTTTAACTCGGCTACGCGATCGCTTATTATTATTTCGACGACGTCGCGGCTACTACTCTGCGACGCCCGATCGCCGATAGAAAAGTGACCATTTAAGGTTAGGCGCGTAGCGCGAGCGCCGTTTTATAATCGCGCGGCCTCCCATGCCGGCCTACAGATTTGCGAAACGCACGCGAGACTCGCCGCGAAAAGTGGATAATCAAACGGCCTAAAAGCGGACCGATTCAGCCACACTTGACGCGCAAATTCTCCTATCCGCTTACTTCAACTCGCCTCCTCCCTCCTCATTGTCCCTTTTATCTCACAAGTCCCCTCATAAACGTCCCACGACGATTACTTTATTATCTACATTCTTTACCCCGACCTTCGTTCAAGCGATAATTTTAAATCAACATTTTTGCACACTCGACGGACTCCCGTGCTTTTTTCTCCCCCTTAAACTTAAAAGTATCTCCGGGAGAATCTTGAGACGCATTGAAAATAAAAGTTAAAAATTGAAAGTAAAAGTGAATTTTGCTCCCGCGGCTGTAATGCGAATAAAGAGAGAGAGAGAGAGAGGGAGAGAGGGAGCACGAGGAGCGAAAAAGTTTCACTTTTTACGAAAAATGCCCGAGTGCACCATCGTACGAATAAATTATGCCATGCCAATTACATAAATAGTCGACGCTGTATTAATTCAATGGCCCGAGTGGGGCTCAGGAGGTGGGAGAGGGTGAGTGGGGGTTGAGTGAGGGGGAAGGCGGGATCGATCGCTCGACACGGGTGGCGTCAATTACGTAAAGCTCTTGAAAAACCAGTCCACGCCCCCCCCGCCCGCGGATAGTCACACTTGACGTTCACAATAATCTCCAAACAATTAGGAACGTAAGACATTATTCTCCAGTTTCGCGCAGCGCAGCCGAACCGTCGAACGCCCACAAAATCCAGACTCTGCCATTACATACACACTTGCCGACCGTCCGTCCAGCGCCGAAAAATCACGACGATAAAAAACCGCAGATCTGCGAGTACGGCATCCGGAGAAATCCTCATCGCGTTGCGTAAATGCTCGGCTAAGTGTGTATCCTCTCTCCCTCGATCTTAGCGAGGAGCCGCGCCGCAGCTACTTTCACTGCGTGCGCGCACGCGCACGTAGAAACGCGCCTCCGAGGCGTTTGTTACGCTCGCCGCGTCCTCCCGATCTTTCCCCGCTCCTCCTTTTTTCGCCTCCTCTCTTTCTTCTCCACTCTATCTCTCCACCCCACACACTCCTCCACCACCACCTCCTCCTCGTCCTCCTCCACCCCACACACACACACCCCGCCCCCTACATCGCGCTCCCTCCCACCCCGCTCTTGTTTTTCTCCACAAGGGGGTGGGATGCTTTATTCTAGGTGGTCTGCATTTTATTTCGTCGTGCCGGAGGTGGAGCAGCTCATTTTGTTCTGGTGATACGCTGAGTAATAACGGGCTGGGCATACCGGTTAGGCCCTTTTTTTTATTAACTATCTCGTCTAGTGCCTTTTGCCATCATTAAAATTGAAAATTGCGTGCACGGCGTCATATTGAGGCACGGGCGATCAAATATTTAATGACACATCTCGGTACATCGAGCTCCTTTTGGTCTCGGTTATGTAAACAGGCGAATGAATTATTTTATATTAATAATAAAAAGGAGAGGGGGCCCCCCCCCGCTATTTTTCAAGCCCGCGTTTACGAGAGCCACCGGATCTCACCAGATCTATGCTGCCTCATCTGTACTTATCCTATCGGCCTTAACTGTTATATTATGCGCCAAGAATTAAATATGAATAATATGAATAATAGCGGCGGTATATTAAATTGCTTTTTCCGATGTTTCCCCGCACACGACAATGCTTACAATAATTAGATTTCGATGTTGGCGTCGTTACTTTAATGCGCGTATAATTTATCAAGGAATGAGACGCATGTAGGCGTCCACTATCTCTCGGGGAAGCTCTTCATCTTCGTGCTCCCTCTCTTTCTCTTCTACATTTTGCACTTCATTTCGGTGCACATATACTTTATTATGTGCGCTCTCGATATTTTATTTGGTCGTTAGTCGATTGTAGACTTTATATTCTGTATATTATGCCATTGTCACTAATAATTTCCAACTGAAATATCGACCTGCAACATTTATTACATTATAACTCATTTATTATTATACTTTTTAATTTGTTGATTAGTGCATGCACAACAGACCTAAACAACACAATGAACCCCCCCCAACTATATTATGATTAATACGCACAATTTTTTTTGTAAATACTCCCTCTTTGTTAAGCTTGGTTATAATATAATTTTTTCACGTCATTTTAACAGTGCATATCTCGCCAATGCGAATTGTCATAAATAATGCCTAATTTATTGCTATTATCATTGCTATTATTGCTATTGCTATTATTATTATAACAACAGCATAAAGAAGACTTTTACTGAATGGGGGAATTTTTCATTGTATTTTTAAAGCTAATTACATTGTGATGTTACAAGATCAAATGGTTCCGCAAGAGGAAAATGATATGAGATAAAATACAAGGAATTCTTGCCCGCTACTTTTATAAGAACTTGTAAAATTTACGAGAACATTTCGACGTTTCGTGCCATAAAGTCTAAGAGAACTAGATGAAATACAAAATAAGAGTAGATATTTTTTTGCTCTCTTGACATCGGTGTGAACTTGAAGATCTTGAAATTTTTTTTTATACCTCCGCTGGGGGAAAAAGACAAGAGAAATGTCTACAGATTCGCAAGTCATCCATTAGGTTTTTGCCAAAAATCTAATTTCTATAATTAAAAACCGGTCTTAAAGCGTACATTTCATTTTCAAAGAACTTTGGTTAAAATTTAAAACCGAGGACGATAATGAAGAGAGAAAAAAACAAAAGCAAAGAATCAAGCTTATGAATAAATTAATTGATCTCCGTAAGAAATTTGTCGAGTTGGACAATTTATAATTTACTTATCAAACATCTATTATTATGCTTAAGGATGAAATATTTTAATGCACGCTCCGTAAAATGATAAATTTTTTATAATGATCATTGTCAGTTGGAATGAACGTAATGAGCGTACATTCTGCTGCTCTTTGCATATAAAGAATTGTTTCGACTAATGTGTGTGTGTGCATAAGGTAAAGGTTTTATTTCAGCTTTCGAGAGTAAAATTAAAAATATAAATGAGAATTAAGCGTCGCGCCACACATTGCAATGTACTTATCCTTATATAATAATATTTGATTATGATATTAAGTAAACAGTATATGCGAGGCAGTATTGCATACATATTGTCGATTTGAAATTTTGAAAGACACCAAAGTTCGAAAAGTTTCCCGCTTAATATAAATGTATATATAATATATTTGATACGTAAAATGGCAATAAAAGGCAGTGCTGGCCAAAGTATAAAATATAATTAGTACTAAAAAAGCTTGCGTACGTAAGTCTTGAGGTTTATATTGCGAAACGGATGTAAAAATAATCAATTCTAGAGAAGTGAGGGAATTACTTTATCAATTGAAGAGCGAGATTCGTTCCATAAATATGAAAAATAAACTGGAGAATGAAATTCATTGAATAAATCCACTGCCTAGTCACTGTACATTACTTAACCTCACAATCGCATTGTTTGCCACCCCCTCACCCCCTCACTCTCTCTCACTCTCTTTTTGTATACTGGCATTATTCAAGGGCGATAAAAATTTTATTCTACCTCTTTATTTCACTGGTCTTTTACTTTCAGTATCTGTCTGCCCCTCGCGCCCCTCGGACACTCTCGCATTCTTTTCTTATGGGGCTTAAGCATATATATATATAAACATGTATGTACACAAGTCGCCAGACGCTAAATTGCGCATCCGACATGGCACGTCGTGTGTCTCTCTTTTCTCCGTCCGAGGTGTCGTTATTTTTGTGGGTTTACTGCGGCGCGAGCATGAAAATACCGGTTTTTCGATTTTTCAGAAGTGGCTGCGCCGCATTGGCTATCGCAGCTTTTTCCCTTTCGACGACCTCGGGCTCTTTTGCGCCGGCAGTCGGTGCTTATTGCACGCAAATAATACTCGTTTTAAATAAGCTTTTATAACTCGCGGGGATTTTAAGGATGGCGAATGAAAACGAAATTTTTGCCCCATTAAATCCCGATGCCGATGCATCGAGGAATCCGAGGCTCGCGCGCCTCCTCGCACTTAGCCTCTCGCTCCCCTGCTCCCGCGACATCTCTTGCCAATTGCGAAATAGCGCCTCTTAGCACCGCAAATGCCCTTCCCGAAATGTCGAGGCACGCCGCGATATCATCTCAAATCTCTCCGCCTCTAATATCCTCCGATTTTAATTTGCCGCGGGGCTGATTTATAGCCAACTCCTGTTGTTGGAAAAGGCACAATATTTAACCAAGTCAGCGCGCGCGCAGTAAAATAAGAGTAACGAGGGGGAAAAAAAGTACTCCCAGTACATATTTCTTTGGAGATAAATACAAAATTAATGCCCATAATCACTGCACATTAATGGACGTGGGTGTTTATAATACCAAGTGAAAAAGCAGGTGTGTAGCATCGTAGATAACGAGCTACCGAGCTAAAAAATAATAAAAAAAAAGAAAAACAGCGGGGAAATAAAAATGTGCTCGTAACCGTTAGTCTCATAAAAACGGTGAAAACGCGCCCAATATATGGAGTTAAAATTGCACTCACGCTAACCTGGCGTATTAGAGAAATATCGACATCGATTATTGCACCTTTACAGGACACGCGCACACGCACACGCACACGCACACGTAGACGCGGACTTTTTTTATTTCGAAAGCGTAAATTTTGCATGGTATATATTATAAACGAATAGCAGCGGTATTTATTGGGGCTTTTACGGCATTATTACGGAAATTATTGCAAAAAAAAATCGGAGATATCTAATTACACTGCTAAGTCGCGGAATGGAAGCCAATATTTTTGGTTGCTGGGAGATTTTATTCTTAAATTAATAGTAAATATCACGCATTTTTCATAGTTATGCGCGTGTACACTTAAACCCCCGTGTGTAACAAATGAGCGCCTATTACTCACTTTTTATTCGCGACAGCTTCTATAATTTCTAACTGTATGTAGTGTTAGTTGTGGAGAATATGCTCATTGGAAGTTTTGCAATTTTCGTAAAAATAAATATTACACATAAATTTTCAGTTAATTGTTTGCACAAAGCCTCGGAAAACTGAAATTATCTTGTAAATCAGAGAACGCTTTAATGAAAAATCTATTTACTATATTGACATACACGTTATGCTCTAATAATATCCGCCCCGATGCTTAAGTAAAATATTTATTACACCTTATTAAAGTCGATAGAACATAAAAATTGCTCTTTTTATCGGAATGTAAAAATCGTTAACTTCGGTAATGTCTATAAAAGCTGTGGGAAGGCAAGAATAATATCAAGCGTCCATGATAGTAAGTAAGCCTCGTAATCGTCGAAATAAACATTCCAGTTAAATTTCTAATTTATTGTATATAAAATTTCTGTAATAAGGCCCCCACTTTACACGTGAAAATCTATTTTTTATCCCCATACCGATCCCGTGTTTACAATATTATCAAATACAATTGGCAATATAGTGTTCCAATGTTTTATATACACAGTGTCCTCGATATTAATGAAAAAGTGTGTGTTTACGAGGCGACATTAAAATCGCTCCCGTTGAAACACATTGCAGAGAGCAAAGCTTTAGGAAACCGTAAAACTAGTCGGAGGTATCGAAGAAAAAAGAAGAGAAGACAGAAAAAATGAATAATATTCGCGATAAAAGTGCGAGATACAAGAGGCGCGCGTGTAAGTGTTTTATCTGTTACAAGGAAAGCGTAAAAACAGAGAGAGAGAGACGAAATATTGCTGGATTCGCGTAGAGTCGATTTTCCGGGAAGACGGCCACATCAGATTTCTCAAACACAACGAAATATTGAGAGCTCGCGGAAATCCAGGCCGATATCACCGTCGGCGGCGGCAACACCTATCGGCTCCTAATTTGTCCCGATGCCGGTGCACCAGGGCCTGGCGCGCACTGCCGTCGCCCCTTCCACACCCCCCACACCCCACCCCGCCCCGCTCGCCCGCCCCACTCAACCTCGTCGCTCGGCCTGTTCCAATTTGCAAAGGGAAATTAAAGCGTTGGGGCATGGCATGGAGCGAGGACGGATGAATGTGCCGGGCGAAAGAGACACGTGGACGGTAGGTGGGAGGCGTAGAAAGAAGTAAGTAAGGTAGGTAGGTGTGGGTTGGCGTGAGGTAATACGGGAGGTGAGTAAGCGTCGCTCGCCGCGCTCGTATCTCGGTGCGCTAAATCGGTGACGTCACGCGGCCAACGCGAGCACAACAGATAGCGAGAGAGACAACGGTAAGATGGCGGAGTGGAGTCGCTACTTTAAGGCCTGTCCTCGCCCGTAAAAGCCTCCTATTCGAATTATTCTGCAATTACGGGAGGGAATGGAGGGTCGTAAAGGTGCGCTAATCGATGAGCCTTTTCGCGCTTTTTTTCCTTCCCTCCTCCTCGTCGTCCTCTTCTTCCACTCCCTCTGGATGTGCTCCCGATGATATTATCGACGGAATTATTATATGCTCTCGGCGCGTTCCATTTTGCTTCTTTCGACATCCTCGACGATGCCATTCGCGGAAGGATCGCGCAGTTAAATGTAGCGTTGGATGGATTAGGGTTGGGAAAATTTTGCCGCTGAAAATCTTGGAAAAAGTTTTTAAGACTCGCTCGAGAATTGAGCGCTACCTTAATGGCGCCGTTTCTCAGAATTTTTCTCATATTGGCTGGCTCGCGCCCCATGTAAGCCGGGCCAATGAACAAATATTAAGTTATTTAAGAAATAATACACTTCAAGCCCATTATGGCACTCACTACTCACGTTAAATCAATCAATTATACGACGTGATTGGCTGTAAAATTCCCTGTCAAATACGCCGATGATTCATAACGTTCCCGATACACAACACACTTCGGAGATGTGTGCGTATTATTTAGAGAAGCTCGCTTCGCCAACGGTAAATGCTTATTTCCTATTGTTGTGAGATCTAAATATATATATCATATAATCGCTTAGTTGTGAATATGCAAATCACGAGAGTGTGGGTATTGGGGAGCGAGTGTGTGCCTCTTGAAAATCACTGAAATGCCAGAGACATTGTGAAAATGAGAATTTAAATGAATTCACATCATCTGGCACAACTTAACGTTATAAAATAACGGCTCAAATAATTCTCCTGCCGATACGATTAGCATCGATAATTGTGCTTTAATTTGTAATAGGAATATTCATATTTACGATTGTGACCTTTTAATAAATGATGATTTTATCCGACGGAGACTAAAATTATAATTTAATTTTGACATATTTATTTTGCTCGATGTATCGGAGTGGTAATTTAACGGCAGACTTCTTCTTTATTAAGATGCGGCTCAGTCTCGCGTACCAAATAGGCGATGAATGTCTTCTTTACTAATAATTTGTTATGGCCAAAGCCCAGAGACTTCATTAACATTATGCTTATAATATTATAATTTTCCTTAATAGTGTTATCATTGTATCTTTAATGCAACGGAAGACGCATAACTATTGCAAATGATTTAAATGGCTTATCCGTTGCAATTAACCATAAATTAATCCAAGATTTCTAATTTCAAGCTCAGGAGTTGAGCCGCTCATTATGCATACGAATGGAAATAATTGAAAAAGGCAAAAGTAATAATTCATATGACTTTGATCATTCGGAACAATAAGTAATCCGAGGGAACAACGTACGTTACGAATCTAATTTTTCCGGGAAGAAGGTCCCCCAATGTGTACTTATCTTTATTAGAAAATTATAATGCAAGCAGTACAAGTGAGTAATATTCTATTTGCTTTGCCTTACAAGCTCAAACAAGAATTACCATAATCTCAACACATTAGCTTATTCATATTGATAGGCCAAACACTTTGGCATACCTTGGGCAATGTTGCGCGCCCATCACATTACTTTCCCCCGAGAAATGTGTATTCACGCATCAATTAAACAACACGCATTACCAAGTCTTCTCCGAAGCTGAAAAAAGTATTGTTGAGCGTCTTGGCGCTACGAAGGTGGGTACACAATTAGAATGGGCATTAAGTTCTTAGGTTTTACGGCTAGGCCGACGAAATGGAAGAAATAAACCCACGAGCTCACGAGTCTTTCACTTAACTGGTTCGTTACAAGTTCTTTTCTCATTCTTCCCCCCACCCTCCACCAGCCCCACCTCGCGCCCGTCGTCAACGCACGGGAAAAAAAGAAAAAAATACGGTGGCAAGGTGAACACGAAGCCCGAAATATGCGCGTATCGCTCCATATACTCCTCGCTAAAAAGTCTCCCGAGTTTCTTGCCTCCTCCTGCCTCCACCACACCCCACTCCCCCACCAACACCCCCGACGCTGCCACCCCGCGCCACGCACACCAGCCGCGGCCAACACGCCCGCTATCCTGCCGGGGCCCCAAAGGAGCGAAAAAACTTAACGATCATGCCAGCGAGAAAGAAAAAGGACAGCTTTTTAATGTCGCGCGTGCGCTCGGCTTCTTATCCTCGCGCATTTCGCCGGCGTCTAATTAGTTGCGCGGGGCGCTCGCTAATGGCCGGCCGCAGACGAGATTCGGCGAGGGCGATGTTACGGTAAGCCGCGCGTAACAACGACTGCAACGGGGACCAAAACGGGGACTTACTGTCCTTTTCCGGGCGTACGCGTTCTCGTCCTTCTTGGATTAAACATACGAGAGGACGGGGGCCGCGTGCGGTGACGGCGAGATTATTTAAAGTGGACTGGGGAAGCGCGCGCGCGCATACACGATTTTACACGTATGCGAGGTCATTTATCCGAGTTGGGTTATTACGGTCGGCGTCGGGAGTCGGATAAATTGATTCTGGGGAAACGAGGTTGTTAGCGGTGCGTTGCTGCGATCTCTATTCGCTTTGGACTTTAATTGTTGCTTACTTTCGTCGTCTGCGGTTGCCGGTAGCTCGAGCCCCTCGTCATATTTTTCAAGCTAATTAGCCTAAACTCTGAACCTTGGATGGTATTTGCCACTGCCACGTCACTCGCGAGCCTCACTCTCATTCCTCAAGACAAAAGGAGAACGATAAGGCCAAATTGTTTGTCGAATTTCGCCAATGTAACGGCCGCCTGCCTACATTGAAGGAAGCAACGCAAGGATCTTTCACGAAGCATTAACCTCACGCATCTAAGATCGCGCATTCCTCGGGCACGTTTCACTTATCATTATACATTAACTGCCTCGGCCAGTCGTCTAGACGAACCGTGGGGGCATTTTTATATTGAAGGAGGGGCGTTAAAATACAATGGCGTTAAATCTCGGAAAGGGATCGCAGAAGTGAGGTAGAAAGGCAAGAAGACGCGGCCTACTCGCTGCTGCGCCTTGAGAACCTTGCAGTTTGATTTAAAGGGAAAGCCCGAGTTACAAGCGCGGAGGGTGGAGAGGGGGGCGGAGGAGGGGTGGGGCTGGCGATTTACATGGACCCGGGAGCGAGGCTTTTTCGCGTGTGGAAAAAAATTTTGCTTTTTTCGGCTTTTAAGCGAAGAATGAGATCGCCGTCGTCGCCGCGTCGTTAATAAAATTTACGGTAAGGAAGGCGCCGGTGCGCGCGCTCCGACGGAACATCCAAGGCGACTAGCGCTCGAAGGGCTCTTAAGCCGCTTAATTTCGCGCCCCCTCCAACTCCCCCCCACCCACCTCATAACTCGCGTGCCCCTGGATATTTACGCGACGCGCGCGATTTAATTAACAGTTACTTACCGTCCACCCGCGACTCGCCGCCGGCACGCTTTTGTTTCCTTCTCGGCACCTCGCGCCGCCATTAAAAAGCGGGGCCGGGCCCCCGCTCGCTCATTATGCATATTTATGCTGGCGCAAAAGAGGCGCGCGCGTGGGCTTTTCATCGCGCGTTGCGCAACGCGAGGCTGCCTCTTATGTATTGTGGATATTTCGTTGGCGAATATCGACTTATATGGCACCGATACCGATGCGCGCATCCAGCCGCCGTGAATTCAGTGAGCTGTCCCTCTCCTTGGGAATCCTTCGGCTCGCCCCCCTCCCCGCCCCTCCGCCGCCACTCGAGCCCCACTCGCCCGCGCCGCCGCCGCCGCCCCCGCTATCGCCGGCGTTCCGCTCCTTCGCTTCCTCTCTTTCTCTAGCGGGATCGAGGAGCGTGGAGCGGCTATTTTTTAATCATTCGTTTTGCTGTATCTAAGGATGGGTTCCGCTGGAACGTGTGTTTAGCGCGTATCGGTATCCGGGGAAATTATTATACTCGGGCGTCCTTTCGAAATTCTTTTAAAAACGGAAGTTCCCCCGCGCGGAGATGATTTATTACTCGGCGCGTATCTCGTGCGATTGCATACACGGCACGAAACCCAAGGGCTTCTGATTGATTTATAAAAGGAGCATTATTCCCCGCTTTCTGCCTAGTAATGGCATTAAAAAGACGTGTGCTTTCAAAAGATAATATTCGATACATTGCTCGGTTAATGACGTTAAAATCAATTACTCATCAAAAATGACGACAGCCCCTTCTTTGTAAGGTAATTTAAATGTTGCGGCGCACAATCGGCGCTGCCTTATCGTAGAAAGTACTTGGTCGTCGTCCCTCGTGGGGCGCCCCTTTTTATCCTTCTTCTCTCCCCCCCTCCCGTCTAGCCCTTCTTCGCCCTCCCTCGTCCTCCTCCTCTTCCTCGCTGTCTCGCTCTCCCTTTTTTTTCTCATTTCCTTTTCTTTATCAACGGGAGGCAAAAATACCGTATACACGAGAATTAAACATCGAGCTATCGCATGCGTAATGCTTTTAAGTACACAACGCGGCACGGCAATGCCGGCGTAAAATAACGCGGCCGAAAAAAGTCGAAACATAACTACGGAATCCGCGGGTATTGAAGGAAAACTCGGAGAGACTTCCAATTACCCGAAACAAAGGAGCGCGAGCAGCGCGAGAGTGGAACAACAATGACGGGGCCGGAGGCGGGCTCGGCGAGCGGGGCGCGGGACGAGGGAAGAAAAAAGTATTCAATCCGACTCCTCCGGGTATTCCTCCTATCCGTGCCCTCCCCCCCCTCCACACACCCTCCATCGCCACCACCCCCTTCCCCGTCGTCCACCCATCGCCCCCCCGGCCCCGCCAACCGTCTCCCCGGCCGACCGACCGACCGTCCGACGTCCGCCGCCCCCCTCCCCTGCCCCTGCCCCCGCCAGCGCGTCCGTGGCCGTGTCCCCCCCCGCGCGCCCCGCGAATGCCGCCGCGGACGCTTTTCCCAACGTCATTATCGTCGGCGGTCACGTTCCTTTATGCACGCGTCTAGTTCAGGGTCTCGGGGCCTGAAGTCGCGTGTCAATCGGGGCCGTTACACCGGCCCGAATGCCTGCCCGAAAGTGAATCCGGACTACTTTCGAAAAATCGCAGCTGTAAGCGATGAGGCAGATGAGAGGAAGAAAAAGGCAGCAGCCGGCGATCGGGGCCTTTTACTTTTTTCGAGTGCGTGGAGAGAAAGTTGTGCGTTACACAAACGACGTGGGGCCCTGTATTTCGCGGCGAGGCCGTAATAATTATGTAAATGCCGTAACCTCGAGGCCTTTTATTTTCGGTGCCGGCGACGTAACGTCGACTTCTCATCTGCTCCTCGAGGTCCCGGTCGTGCCGAGTGCCGCGCTCTTCCTAACGGATGCAGCGGAAGCGGCGCGTCATAGTTTTACGTATGTAACTGTAAGGTGCTGCTCGGCAGCTATCTCGCTCGCTTCCCCTCAATTTCCTCAGATTCGCGGCAGAGTTAAATAACGCAGCGTGAGAGACGCATTTTTACACCTTCGCCCTTTCATCGCGCCAGCCTCCACGCACAGACTGGCCGTAGGAGAGAGAGAGAGAGAGAGAGTGCGTCTGATGTATCGAGACTTTATTATATAAACGTGCATTCTCAATTCCATGAGAATAAACTTACGAAATTTGTGGCTATGCCCACGCGAGACGCTTATCTTCATTTAAAGGACTTTGTTAAAATTATAATTGTACGTCAAAAACATAATATTCACAGGCGTAAAGCGCTAGTCGGCTATCAGAGAATTTCATTTAATCTTATTCCTGTGCACATTTTTACAATTAATTAATTTTGCGCCATAATTAGCTCCCACATTTCACTTTTAGGTTATTAAGGCTGTTAAAAAAATCTTCAAAAGCTACGGAAGGATAATAAAATTATTAATAAGATTTCTCATCGTGTAATGATCCTGTGTCCTAGACTTTTATGTAATTGCAGAAATTACTTTCTATGACTAATAAACGTATTTTAAGCTCGCCTTAAAAAATAATTATAATGATACATTACGGCTTTGTAATTAGTAGCGCTTGATCGAAATATGTAGCATTCGCGCTTTTTAAATTTATTAGCCGACTATCTAGGATTATAGAACTACGTGTGCCTTAGCCTCTTATTATTCGTTAATTGAATAAAGCGTACGAATAAAGGGAAGGTAATGTCGATAATGTTGATGAAAAATTAGAAATTATTAAGGTAAATTGAATTGATTTCCCACTGAGAAGTAGAGAAGAATACGGCGTTACTCTTAATCGCTCTTAATTATAACGAAAAATCTGCGATTATCAATTGATTTGCAATTAAACATACGTACATATTCTTATCACTATACGCGGAGACTTGAATTGAGTGTACAAATATTGGGAATATTAGGGACAAGTGCTCGCTTCAATGCTTCAAGCATAGTTATTTACAATCGTGTACTTTCATTATTTTCGCTAAAAAGTTCCTACGATATTTAACTCCAATCAATGGGAAAATTTACAAACTATTCGTAATATACAAATTGTTTATCGAATTGTAATTATTTCGGAATGCTGGTAATTGAATGTATATTTATTATTATTCTCGGGCTTCCTATCGGCAATGAAATTAAGTTTTCATTACCGAAAGTTAAAAAGATTAGCTTTTCAATTTAAGAATGTTCCTCTAATCATATCAAGGCTTCATGCTTGGATGCTAAATTATCATGAGGATTGAAGACATGAAAACAAAGTTAACTGAAATACGGAAAATTAGTTCCTACTCGGCCTCTCCGCGCATTTCACGAATTAAATTGCATTTTTCATTGGCTGCAAGCCATTCGTAATAATTACAAATTAATATCTATGCATACACGACACACGTACACGTACGCATTAAATTCAAAACACTAATGAATTCCGCACGTAATAATGAAATTAAAAATAATTTCACATATTTTTTTTTTTCAATAATTAAAATGGATAGTTTATGCGAGCCGTGTTTATATACAATTTAATGCTATGTAGTTGCGGCCGTTGCTGTACTTTTTTTTTCTTCCTTTTATTTTTATTAATGCATGAAAAATGTATTCAAAAGCATGTAAAACCACACGGTTAAAGTAAGCAGTCGTAAGTTAAAGAAGAGAAGAGAAATGTACGCATACATTAAAGACTTGGGCTCTTGAATTTACAGGTGGATTTTAATTTTAGCGTATTTTCAATTTTCAGCTTCAATCTACATTATCGACGTATTTATTTGACGTAATTTTTCATGTATTATTTGACGTGACTGAATGTGATATTATTAGCTTGCGTATTATTAATAGACATTTGATTATGGAAGTGAAAAAAAGAGTTGGAGAACCACGGTATTTGAGCTTCATGGATTGTGTTTACCTTTCAAGGGAATAGCGCGCAAATATTTTCATACACATTTTACTTTGGCTTAATTCTATTAGCTTATTTCAATTCTAGCCGGTAGTTACATATGAGTTTTTTATCCCGCCATAATTGGTGCTCACACATTTAAGAATATTATAAGAAATTACATATTTACTTGGGACGATGTTTGAGTGGAGTTTGCTATTATGGTGGCCATGGAGGAAACAGATTGAAATGTGTATATGCTTTTATAAATGCAGAAGAAGAAGAAAGCATGTGGCCGCTTAACTTAACTGTCAGAGTCGTGATGCATGTAATAAAAGCGTAGGGAAACGTTGGCTCGGATCAATGATCTTGCAAATGCTCGCTCGGCACTCGTTTCATCGCCTGCCCCATACATTTGAGCGCCTATGGATAATAATTAGGCCGAAAATATGGAGGCCAGTCGCCCGGGATCCCATGCTTCCCATGCCCCCCCGGCTATACGGAATTTCTATGAAAATTGCGCGTTCTGTTAACGGTTATACTTTTCATCAAGATGCGAGAGAGAGACCACTGGCGTTTCGACCACTGCCACTGTATTTCACATGGGCGCAATAAAAGTTGATTGCATCTCGTAAAATGAAATTATACATAGTTAGGCCGTCCTCGAATGCGACAAGCGGGCAACACGAGTTGTTGGCTAAATAACGAGGAGCAAAACAAACAAAGAGGCACCACGAGCCAAAGGCACCCAACAGCCAAAAAGACAAAAGGCCGAGAAACGGTAAGGAAGGCAATGAGGTAGGGAGGAGGGCCGCGAGGGCCGGGCGAAGTAGAGGGACGGCGGGAGGAAGCGAGAGAGAGGAAAGGTCGAGTCCTTGCTTAATAACCCCCGATGAATCTCAGGAACGCGTGGCTGCCGCGCACTCCGAATGAAGAGGCCAACATTTTCAACGCCAGTGCGCCTATTATTGCGACAGCGAAAATGCCCTCACGCCCGACTCCCTGGCCCCGGCGTTGCTAATGCCACGCACTTGCAATACCATTATTATCCCTCACCACTAGGCATAAAGATATCGCGAAGCTAAGGGGGGCGGTGGTGAGGTGGGGGGCGGTGGTGGACGCGTCGTCAGGGACAAGAGCAGGGATTACGTGGGGCCGTAATAGCGGGGGCGAGGCCCGACGGCCTCCGACGCATTCGAAACACTTGCATTAGCGTGCCGCGGGGCGAGAAAAGCAAGTTACGGGCCCTGGCTATCGCCGGGGTATTTACGGGCCGTGCGATCTGGAGCATCGCCGAACAATCGCGGCGTGCGGAACTTTTTGCCACGGCGTTTTCCTTCCTCCTTTTTTTTTCCCGGCCATCGCCGGCGCTGCCGCCACCGCCACCGCCGACGCCGCCGACGCCGCCGACGCCGCTGCCGCCGCTGCCGCCGCTTCTTACCTCCGCGTACGTGAGCGCACGCCTCGCCGTAGCGCCCCGTTACGTTTCAACTGGGAAGAGATTCGCGCGCCCGCTCACTACGTCCCAAGGATCGCGGAATACCGTTTTTCAAGGTCTCGCGGTGCTCGCTGCGGCGCTCTCCGCGGCCACGGGCCCCACAGCTCGAGACACTTCCTCGCCATTGTGACTCGGCAGAGCGAGCGAGAGAGAGAGAGAGAGAGAGAGAGATTCGCCAAAGGCTCGCTCCCATTCTGCCCTCTCGATCCCTTAATAAACCATTTGGCCTTTTTTCACGTCAACTTTTAATAAAGATTTTACTTCCTTCTTGGCTGCATGCGGCGTTTGGGCGAGAGCGGCCTCAAAGCTTCTCGAATAACAGCCAAGCGATTACCGCTCTAATGCTATTATGATTACCTGTTGCTCCACGCTAAGCCTCTACTACTTTCGTTTATTTCGACGGCAATAATGACCTACCCCACCCTAACCACCCTACCTCTCGCCACCCCACCACCCAGACCACCGAACAGCGAGCCGTCTACTGCGGCCATTTTTTGCAATCTCAAAAATCTCGAAATAT
The DNA here is from genome assembly GCA_030522565.1 of Ceratosolen corneri. NCBI lineage: Eukaryota > Metazoa > Arthropoda > Insecta > Hymenoptera > Agaonidae > Ceratosolen > Ceratosolen corneri. The sequence continues at coordinate 15,757 of JAPYYT010000838.1, read as the reverse complement.
AAGAGCAATGTAATTGCACTTTCTTACTATTACCTATCTCTTTACTCCATTCCACCGCTGACTCCGATCCTTTGTGCCGTGGGCAGCTCATTTATTTTACGTTTTGCAAGCGTCCCAGTAGTGATTTACGAATGTGTGTTTTTATCGTTAGAGCGGCGCTCTTCTTGCCTCTTTAATTCGCAAATGCGTACTGTGTGTGTGTAGTAACACTTGTTATCCAGATTCGCCGAGGATTAAGGCAAGGTTTTCGCGTAGATGCTTTTGAATCGTACCGTCGGCCAGATATTTACTTAATATACGCATAGCGATTACCGACTCGCGAAAATAATTCCAACAAATTCAACAAAATAGGATATTATCCTCAATTGAAACAAATCAACAACAACAACGACAACAACGACAAAAAAAGAAAAAACAAGAGAAAAAAAATTATATTATCCCGTTTAGTCCCTGTTAACACTTAATATTACAATTTTAGTCTTGATAGATCAAGGATAAAAAATACATTTGCATAACGAATGTTGCAGCTCACGGCGACAGCTTATGGAGTTGTGAAACCTGTCAAGTTTAAAATATGAATGTTCCTAGATACGCGCGCCCGCGCACGCATTCATTTTTCTTTTTTTTTTCCAAACAATTTGAGAAATAGCGTTGCCCCGTTGAAAATTGAAAATGAGTGTGTGTGCGAATGGCTGGACAAATTGTGTCTCGAGTCGAATTACGAAAGCCCGTAATGTGCTCGATACGACGAAAAGCACAGTGACCTAAAATGATTTTTCTTTCCTCCTCCTCATCTTTTGATTTTTCCTTTTCTTTTTTATTTAACGCCATTTATCAACGAGACAATGTGGACTTGTCAGCCGGCGCTTTATTCGTGCGAAGGCTTAGCGCGCGTACACGTAACGCTCGCATAATAAATGAAATGCTCGTCTCTTGAAAAACAACAATGCCAGGGAACGCGGATTTCACCGAAATATCCGTCAATGCCCGATTCGATGTGCTTCCGATGCCGATTTCACATCAAGGCCACATACCATTAACCGAGCATTATATTGTTCTAACGGCCGCTGCCATTGCAAATGCACGGGGCATGCAATTATGCGTACGTCAAGGCTTATTCGAGTGCCCATTGAATTTTAACAATTATCGAGTGCGCCGATATTACGCGGCCAAATGGCTTCCGATACATTAATTAATAACGTGCAAAACGTTCGGTTACAATTCTCCGGTTAAAAGGAGTCTGCTCACACAAGCGCTCAACCTCCTCTTATAAATCCCACGAGTATTGTACTTTTTTTGGAATTTGCCGATTGCCGTAAATCTGTATCATCTGCCATTCTAGAATAAACCCATCACAATGCTCGTCACTCGCTCTTCATTTCCCGATTTCAAAACCTCTGCCTCTTCTCTTCGGTCGCCGCTAACAGCAGCAGGCGTAACGCGAACAGCTTCGCTCGCCATTAGTTAAATAGATTCTCAATTTACGCTCGAGTCGCGCCGAACAATGCACGCGATAAAATATAAATACTTGGCGCAATATTAGTTCATCGAGCGAGCCCCCGCCGAATCTCCTCCCATTCCCATGGCAGGCGTAGGCCGTGCTTTAAGGCGTTTCGTTTGTTATTTCGCGGCGCTGCCGTTTTTGTCTTAATAAATGACGTCCTTGACATCTTTGCTCTCGCCGACTCTTACGTGCATTTCACAAGTCTCTCGATTCTTCTCATTTGACTTATTTGCATACGCACCAATAATGACGACGACTGCGCCTATCGAGTGCACGCGCCGAGTCGTAAATCTTAATAGAGGAGACGACGTGTGGCGGGAAATGCAAGGCGGGTGACAGAGACGGGACGCGAAATGGTAAGACAGCGAAGCCCACGGAGGAAAAAAGCAACAACGAACCGAAAGTACGGCGCACAACGGCGAACTTTCTCCGTCTTGCAACCCGGAGAGAATCAGCCAGTCGGAAATGTACTTTTATATTTTGTGTGTGTGTTGGTGTGTGTGTTGGTGTGTGTGTGTGTGTTGGTGAGCGCGAGCGCGCTTACGTGTGCCTCCGTGCCGAGAGTAGCGAGCGACCGCTTTCGTTCGCGCGAGTCCTAGCGGTACGTTCGCTTGGCAATTCCGCCGTGCTCGCGATTCCCGATTTACTGTCACGGCTCGCCACCCCCCCCCGTCCCCCCTCTCCCCACACAAACCCGATCAGCACTCAGTCAGGTGCGATGCCGTGTGAGCGCCCGCCCCCGCATACCCGGCGCTCAAAATTTAACGGCCGCGTCTCCTCGCGTAAACATTACCAAGGGAAGGTCTCATCGCCTGTCCCGAGTCCCCTTCTCTCTCTCTCTCTCTCACTCTCTGACGAGGACTGGCGACAATCGGTGCGGAAAGCCGATCGGCTTTCCATTCTTAACGGCCTCGGCCACATGACTAAAGCGGCCGAGTGAATCGCCTTTTGCCAGCCGCTACGATGCGCGGTGAATTCGATGACTGGCGCGTTCGTTGCATGGGAGGAAAGCGGAGCGGCCTTAAATAACGGCGAGGCAGCGATGATAAAAAGAAAGGGAAAATGAGCGGCTCGGCTCGGGACCGCCGCTTCGCAGCGCGAATAACACTTGGCTCGTGGCTCACCCACCGATAATAAACAAACACTCTAATAATGCGCTAATCACGTGTGCATCTAAGCCTGACAATTGGGGGGAGGGGGGAGGGAGAGAGGTGGATGCAAGGCTGTGCGGGAGGTCGAGGTGCGGAGCGGCCGTAGCAGCCCCCTCGGGCCGTTGCTGCAACGGGGCCCGCCGTCCTTCACAGCTCGCACCGACCAAATGCACGAACCTGCCGATGAAGCAGCTCGCGGCAGTCCTCGGCGTGCTCGCACTGCGCACTTCCTTAACCAGTCCGTTCACCAGGTGCCGCGCGTCGATCCGTGGAGCGCGAGACTCCGTCCTTAAGCGCGGATCACCCGGGGAGATGTCAACGAACGCTGCTGCTCGCTCGCTCCACCGACTTTACCGATCGCGCGCGAGCGCGCGCGCGCGCGCCGCGCGTCTCCCCAACGACGGCACTCACCTAGGGGTTGTCCGTCGCGCGCCAGGGGAAGACGGTTGTCGGTCGAGCGCGCGCCCGCGCATACGAACGACAACAAAAGCACACTGACAGACGGACTAGAGGGAACGAGCGAGATGGAGACTGAGCTAGATAGATTAGAGAGCAAGATAGAGAGAGAGCAAGATAGAGAGAGAGAGAGAGAGAGAGAGAGAGTAAAGTTTAGTTGACGCCGATGTCTCTATATGTAAGTGCGAGGGGAAGAAAGAACGAGATGAGATTGAGATGAGTGAGAGAGAGAGATGAGGTGTGCGCGCGTGTGTGTGTGTGTTGGAGACGGTTGGAGTGAAGCGTAGAGTAGTAGTAGAGAAGCAAATGGGTTTGCGAGAGCGTGTGGCTCGCCGTCGACACCGTACCTGTGCGTTCAGCGTGCGACTGTGAGAGCGCGGCCAGGTGTGCTCGCAGGTAGGAAGGTGCGATCGCGACTAGCGATGCGTCCGCTGGGCCTCGCGGCCCGTGAGCCGAGCAGCGGCCCCTGGAGTACCGCTCCCGAAGTGCTCCGGACCCCCACGCGCCCACCTCCACTCCCCCCTCCCGCTGGCCGCTAGAGCGCGCCTAGCGACTTTTACTATTGCTCGCGAGCCAAGTGCACAGCTGTTAAGCCGGAGCACTTTTTTTTCCAACAGACTTTTTTGGCTGCTCGGGCACGAGATCGCTCAAGCGATAACCTCCTTTCCGGCGCGCGGCACGTTGACACTCGTGAGTAATGAGCTCCGCCCGGGCCAACGACGATTGACTCGTTGCCCTCTGTCACGAGCAGCGCCTCACACCAAAACCCCACCCCTCCACCCTCCTCCTCCCCACAACCCCTCGCCAGCCCAATCACGCCCGCTACGCGAGGCCAGGCCACTCGGGCCCACCGACACCTCGAGCTGTAATTATACGCGAAGGAGTGATATGCAGGCTCGGCCACTCCACTCTTCCTTATTATCTGCGAGAGGGACGCGCCCTTCAGCGTTTCACAATAACTGTAGATTGCGAGTGGATTGATGAATGGGGGCCGCTTGGTTTAACGGAGCGATGCGCATAGGCCATGCCATAACCAGTAGCCGCCGCCCGACAAATCAGATGCTGCCAAATGTCTCCGCCGGTACTCACGGCCACGGCAATTAGCAGTGCTCATCGAGGAGAACAAAGTACCTATTGATCCGTCATTACGCCTCCGTACTTCCTTATAATCTTAAGTCATCATGAGAGAGGCGAATGATAATCTAATGGTTATGCCAAGTTAAGTCATGGGCATGCATGTGTTGCACGCACACGTAGCTCCAGCGCCTAACCACCTACAACAGAAATAGGTCTAAAACATACCAAGGCAAATATAAAAAAGCCTTAGTTGAATAACGGATGACTTCATCGCGGAAGATCATGCACACGCATATTTACATAATCTTGATAAGATGTGAGCTATGTGTGCTTATGCGCGTGCTGTTGTTTCGATGTGTGAAGTGAGTGAAGTGAAGATTTCGAAAGCGCATTGGTTCTCGAGGTGCTCATACATTGATTCTGTTATGCTTTATGATCCAATTTATAACTCGATGCGTACGATTAATGCGCACACATCCACTCATTTACGATGTCATTTAATTATATTGGAATTTTTATGTTAAGCGTACTCTACGTATTATACTAATTCATATTGGGGGGGGGGGGCAAAAGGAAGATGAAGAACGCACTCGAAACATTGGACATTTAATGGCGCAGAGTTTTGCTGGAGGGAGATGTTAAGGAAACACAAATATGACTACGATATTTTCGCATTATCAGAAAGTATTTCGAATAAATCATTGGCATCTCATACTTTATGTTACTATTTTATGTTACTTTTATCAAAATAATTTCATACTCTTGACGTCAATCGAATTTAATATACAAATATAATTTAAGTGCTAATTAATTTGTTAACAAGTCCATGAGATTTATTGACAATTTACATGCATTGAAAATGTACGTGGACTGGACTACATACATTAACGGTAATCCTATCGTAATGAAGTTCAGTTTTAAAACGAACTATTAACATTTCAACTAAAATATGCCAAACCATATATGTGAAATTACAAATCACTGGTTAAATATAAATTGAACCTGAATCACACTGCGCTCGCATTCTTGATTATTTTTACGGAAAATTTTAAACGCAGCGAATAAAAAGTAGAGAGTATTTTGCCAAGACTTTCTTTTATTATTCCCATATAAGTGTAGATAACCTTCAGGAATGTATGAAAAAAATATAAATCATACTTTATTTTATGGGTAAACTTCATTTTTTTTTCTCTTTTTTTTCTCTTTTTTTTCACTTCTCTCTAGTATAACATTTCTGAAAAATACTCATTATTGCAGTGTAAACCTGTAATTTATTGTTTCATAATCATCATAAGAGTTTGCAAAACGTGTCTTCGGAGATATTTTTAAAACTATATATATGTGCTACAGTAACACCATAATAATGTGAAATTAAACAAGAATATGTAAAAGCTAATGCATATTAAGTTCTAAAATTAGGTATTTTTTAAAAAAAAAATTTTCTTTTTTTTAACGCGTGTACGATACTTTTGTTAGTAAACGAAATGAATGTTTAAAGCTATTGCAGCTATTATTCATGACTAGTATCTCGTAAATTTCTTGTTGACAATACCTAGTTACAGCTCATTGTTTATAGCTTTCTAATATTTCATTTAGAATGTTTTTAAATATCTGTTCTCGTTATTTCTAAAAAATTGTTCCACTAAAATATACGTTTATTTTGCATTTAGTGTCCCGATGCTGACAATTAATTTTACATGGCTGAGGCGTACGCGTACACACGGCTAAACAATAAACATTCGTATTATTCTTGTATTGTAGTTGGATTTGTCCTATCGTGCTTCGTGTTAGTTTTACTTTCGGATGCAATTGCCGAGAACAGCTAATCATTTAGAATGTAGTTTTACATTCATAAACAGAGTAACACTTATTTATCGATCATTAGTACACTAATGATTTATTGGCTCGACTCAATATATAATTGTGGAATGTAAAAGAAAAATCACTCTATCCTTAATGGTGATTTTATATCAATTATGGTACACGCTGCTGAAAAGGATGCAGAAATACCTTTGTGAATGGTTGAAAAAACTTTTCACTCATGCCAATATCTATATTCTAAATAGTACCTACGGTGTGCCGTTATTGTGGGAGAAAAGATATATGCCCGTAAGTATGGAAAATTTGCGAATAACTCCTGAATGCTATCTATTTTTCAATCTACATTTATTTTTCAAGCTTCATTTCTATATGAAATCGCAAATGCTCAATTAAGGAGAAATTTTTATTATTTGTATTGTAAGTAGAAAGCGCAGCAGTGCCAAGCGAAATCTGCTGGTTGTTGTAAAGTAAATAATTTTGAATTTAACGAGGCAAGAAAGGCAAAAATATATCTGTTATTATGGATATCTATTTATACGATAAAGATAAAATCCGTTACTATTACAAATTTACTTTATAACACAGTTTTTTCTTGTTTTATGTTAAATTCTCAAAGAAAACCATATTATGCATATAAATGACAAAGAAAACAGTAGAGGACTAAAAATAAGCAGAGTCACATATATATATATATTGTAAATGAACTGTTATGTAATAGAAATGGTGAGGCAGATTTTGATAAAAGAAATACAACGATGCATCCACGTATATAAACATAAACCTCTTTAAATGTAAAATTTATCTATATCATTGTTCGTATTTTATGTACGAATAAAAAGTCATGAGTGGCAATTACGTTACATGTCTATTAAAGCGATATATAAAATGAATTTATGATATATTTTTAAATATAGCTTCCACGTATGAATTTACCCAGATCATAAAGAGTCTCGTTAGCTTCACAATCAACATTAACAATATCATCGATCATCGATCCACATTATATTCGGCATAGTGAAAAATTATGACTAATCTGATAAATTTTTGCAATTTATTATTCACTAACCGATTGATTAGTGATTTTTGGAAATTGCACATACAGCATGAGGTTCATTTGGCCCTAGTGAAATGCATTTTGTTGTTGCGTAATGTCGTATAACACGATTGAAGCGATTGAATATTTAAATATTAGCAGTCTGGTTCTTTCAGTTAATGTTAATTTTTACAAACTGGAACGAGTGTCGCAATGAGACTTGCGTTAATGTTGAAGAGAATCGAGGATAATTTTTTTGTCCTTTCGTCAGTCAGAATTGAAATGTCGTTGTGTATGCAATCGAGAGTGAAAATTGAATAATGACGGGAAGAAAACGAGAGTGAAGCATTTCAAATGTTATTGTGATAAGTGATGCGTGCTTATTCGTCTTCTTTTATGATTTTAAATTGTTTGGCTTTTGTGTAGGTTTAAGCTTTCGAATGCGATCGAGCGAGACCGTCAAGCTCTAATTTGTCGGATTTGTAAAGAAAGCTCGCATTTCACTTGGACGACGTAGCCATTGTGTATTTGCCGTAGACGTGCGCCTAGTAGCCGTAATTGAACAATTTTTCTTTTATAAAGTACGACTTGTGTAATTCATGGCTACTATATAAATATAAGGTTTCGGTAACTCTGTTGTTGTTTTTTGAAATTTAAAAGCAGTCGATTCGTAAATAAAGTTAAAAATGCCGCTGTCATTAGAAATAGTTCCGTTTACTGTTAGCTGCTAAATATTTATGCAAACACGATAAAGACATTTTCACCGAGTCATGTGAAGTTACATGCCAAGTATGACACGGAAATTATGCACGATATTGCAGAGAGACATTATGATGATTATTATTAGAAGGAGCAACATAAGCAGTCGCGCCGGCCCTTTATATAACTAGGGGCATTGCAATATTTATGTCGCGCGTATGCCTTTGCGAGATTGCATTGACTGCATAATTGTCGTGAATAATAAGCGTGGATTGCAAATATTTGCACACTTGGCGGCTGCGAAGGGAAAGAACGTCGCGGCGTTTGTAAAATTTAATAACTAAGTCCCGAGGGCAGTAAAACGTATTCGATATTGATTTCTTGCCAAATATGAGTTCCCTCGCCAATAAACGCAAACAACAATTACGATCGCAATGTATGCCCGTGCGCTGCCCCAGCCATATTATTGTTTATCGTATTCGCCTCCTCTTGCAACGTAAAAAAACCCCCATAGGCTGAGCAATGTGACGTGCGAGTCCTTAGGCAGGACTCTCGTAGCTGCCATTACGTCTGATTCGCGCAGTGTTTTAACGCTTTAGTAGACACAAGTTGTAAAAGCACTCGCTTATACATGCGGTACTTAACGTGGAGAGTCTTAAAGGTAAAGTAATGAAGCTACAATAACGTCGAAGCCGCTTCTCACGCTCAACTTTATTAATACACTTTATGCAATATTGCTTGTGGATACATAATTTTTTTTTTTTTTTACGTCTCTATTGTGGAAAAATGCGCATACGTGAAAAGAAGAAGAAGTAGAAGAAGAAGAAGAGGAAGAAAAAAAGAATGCATCGATTGTATTTTAATGATTCGTTAATAACGTGTCCGTGCGTTTGAAGTTGTAGGGCGCGTTTCTATATGGCTGCGAGCGAAAGAATTCGAGAAAAAGAGATGGCGATAGTGGTAATTACTCTGGTAATGATTAAACAACTCTAAAAATACAGTTTTTTTTTTGTTTTTCAACTAGTCCGATATTTTAACCAGATGTTTTTGTGAGGGAGGACCGCGCAGAAGTAATTAAGAAATTCCCGCTTTTTCGCTGAATGGCTCGGGCGTAGCTTCTGTTTGGCATTCCAGCATTGGGAGGGGGAAAAAAGTCTAGTGATGAGCATTCTTCGGGGACAATTTTGTCGAATACTAATTTCTTTGACATCTTTTTCTAGCAATTCTAGTTTCGAGAATCGCAAATTATTCCGTTGCGTCGGGAGGAATAATGAGGCTCCACCTACGTTTTGTATGATTAGCAGCGCTGAGGTCGGAGAATAGTGGGACGACAATATTAATGCTCAACTCGGCCGTACTTTAATTTAACCCAAACACACACACATTTATCGCCCTCGACATTGACGCTGCATATTGCGATAGAATGTTAAATGATCTTTAACGCCGGATTATTAACTGTGATTGTTTGGCGGGGAAATTTGGCGCGACCTTAAATAAACTCAAATGGGTGCCTGGGAACGAGAATCCGAGACAAGTTTAAGTGCAGAGGCTAAAACATTATGATAAAATAAATGTCCGAGAATATATTGTCCATTATTCGTGCTAAATCTCCTTGAGGCTCAACTAGTGCTGAAATACATCAAGTAGATGGTTGTTTAATGTCACAGGAGATGTCGTAGCGAGGAATGTTTTTCAACTTTAAGGAAATATTAGAGGCCAGCCGATTAAAAGGACAAATTCGAAAAAGAGAAAGAAACTCGAGTGAAAAAGACGTAACACTGGCAATTGAAAAGCAGCGCGATATTAATCTTCGGCTTGCAAATAAAAGTGAGGCGATTCTTTTCCTCCAAACAACTTGGCCGGCCGAGCAAATAGATAACCAGCCGAACCTGTTTACCATTTCATCTAGAATATCGAGATACTCCCTTTTTCATAAAAATAATCCCATAATTCTCCCCCAAATTCCACGGAGTGCCGATAATGCCACCGCCCATAATCCCTCGCAACAAAATAATCGCATAGCACCGAAGTGAAAGTCGTTCTCACCAAGGCGCACAAAATTCCATTCGACTACAAAGTCCAGCAATAAGTTGATTGCTATATATATACGCGAAACCCACACGCGCGCAGGTACGCACGCACGCGCAAACGAGCGGGGCAAAATAAAAAAAGAGGCAGGCACACAGCATAGGCTGAGGCTCGCACACCTCTCCGACTTTCGCTTTCAAATGACAATATCGTTGATCTTCATTAGGGCCACTCTTCCTCCTCCTCCTCCTCCTCCTCCTCCTCCTCCTCCTCCCCCCCCCCGCCCCCCCTCCCTCCTCCTCCTCCTCCTCCTCCTCCTCCTCCTCCTCCTCCTCCTCCTTCGGTGGACGATGGAAAAAAGCGCGGCGGGTCGAAAATACCAGCCGGGCGTCTGCACTGCCGCGAAAAGCTCTCGCGGAATTCTGGGAGGTGGGCGGAGGTGGAGGGAGGGAGGGGTGGGAGGGGAGGACGTGTAGGCTCTCTGATTGCCCAAGGCCTCTTGCGGCCCGTTTGCCGCCTAGTCCAATGTATGTGGGACCTCGTGAGGGGCGGATAATGCAAGGATAGGAAGAAATGAGCCGAGATCTCAACGAAATTTCGCGAGTGAGAATGAGACAGGACGAGGGAGGGAGAGAGAGACAGAGAGAGAGAGAGCGAGCGAGAGAGTATAAAGCTTGTCGAGCGATGATTTTGCCGACTCCCCCAGGCTGCTGCTGTACCAAGGCTTTCGATCATCTTTCTCTTGTCTTTTTATAAGTGGTTTCGGACGGGTATTCGCCTTTCTCGTGTTAATCGTCTGTTTTGTCAGGTCGGCTTACTTCCATTTTTCTCCATGAGATTTCGACTCTTTGATTTTTTTACATCCGCTCGCTGCCTCGACTCGAGTCATGTATTGGATTAGCATCGACACTTTTCTTTTTCAACGAGCCGCCTTAGCCGTCTCATATTCATATAAATTTTCCGAGGCAAGCTTCCACAGACGCAGCCGCCCAACATATTTGTATACGCGTACCTGCATCCTTCTTTTTATGTTAATTTCTAATTATTGTTCCTGTTATACGCATACGATAAGTTCCGAAAGTAATCATAATTTGTTGCCGGCTAGAGAGCATAATCTTTGGCGTTCGTGATTTTTGTGCCCTAATTGCGAATTCCTGGGCATGCGCAGCTCAAATGACTATTTAATTTGTTATTCAAATATAATTAAATAAGCATTTTCTCAGTTCTCGTGGCCTCAACTAATAGTCAACGTGGCTCCCGTGAATGCATAATAACTTCCAGGGAAAAAGCACTTTTTGCTCCCAGGTTCTTGAATATATCATTTTTATCCGTGGGCTCTTGACTTTGGATGAAAGAAGAAAAAGAAAAAAGACAAAGAAAAACTATTAATTAAGTGCTTTTATTAATATTCGGAAAAGTTAGGTGACGTTATAGAATTAGCATGAGCACGCTAACATTGCAAATACTTTATATTACGTTGCCATATATAACTTGGCGCGTTTTTACGTTATTTGCGCTTAAACGCGCCGATAATTAGGGTCAAAGAGGCTCGGACACGATACGCGAGGGCGTCTTATCTTGTACAGCCTCACGCACGACGACAAGGATAAATGAAAAAGCCAAATACCCCGGCAAAATGGCGAGCGCCGCGCAATTTGGCCGCTCCGCCAAATAAGGGCCCCTCCCCTCCCCTCCCCCCCGGCCGATACAATCAATAAACCGTAAAACCAGGCGCACACCGACCCCGACAAAAAACCATCTCCTACCACCCGTCATCTTAATTCACGCATAATGGACGCGTCGAAGCATTTATTACCGCTCGAAATTGTCCCAGCGTACTTATACACCGAGAGTAATCAGGAAGAGCGCTCGCGCGGGGGGGGGTTGGTGAGGAAAAAAACGAGGAGCGGGGAGATAAAAAAGGTCCCTGTCCCTGTCAAATCTCGCCGACATCTTGGCCTGCAATTTGTATTCAAGCGGCGTCGCTCCTTCCGCTCGCGGCATCTTTAAGACCGATCTCCCGTCCTTGTCGTCGCGCGAACCGCACGAAAGTCGAAGCGACAGGGGGGGGAGGGAGGGAGGCCCGGCTGATTTCCGTTTGCTCTCCTCCCGGAATCGCTCGGGGTTGAATAATTCGCCGGCGAACGAGAGAGGCCGTGTAACGCTCGTTTCGGCTACGCGCGACAAGAAGAGCGAATTTTATTGCCCGATATTTTGGGTGCGCGCGCGCGCGCGCGGCCCCTTTGACTCGTCCTCGCGCGGAGATAATTTTTTGCTCCGAGCCAAGTGAATAATTGAACGGGGGAAAAGCCAAATAGTGAGCGCACGGAGGTTCGGTGTGAGTCACGGCGAGACGTCGTGTCGTGTCGGGCGAGTGCCACCAAGTCAGATTCATGAGGTCATTTTACCTTCTTACCTCGCCTCCTCTGCGCGCGCATCCCAACAGTTGGACGGCTTTCGAAAACTGGTGAGAACGAAATTTCGCGAGCTTACCTGTCTAATGGAGCTGTAAATGTATATACGGACATTGGCGGATACCACGGTTTTCGGAGACACTGCTCTCGATCAACAGAAAGAAGATAAGCAACAAGAAGAGGAGGACGCGAAACGGCAGATATTTTTTATAACCAGATATGTCCGTTAATTCGCATCATAAGTGACTAACGGCAATATTAGCCATTGCCAATCGAGATTTGGTCGACAAATGACAAGAGTTTTAAGGAAAGTAAATGCTCACCACTACGCTACCTTTTCCCAATACAGACATGTTGTTATCATCTTGCTAAAGCACTAAATATCTACGCGTAGATTAATTGTAAAACTGTTGAGTTAAAGATTTCTCAAGCTCAATAATAAGGAGGCGTTAACAGTTTTTTATTAAGCGAGTAGTTACATAAAAAGTCTTTGATATATTCGACTCCGTTGGCCGAGCGCGCTAATCCGCAGGTTAAAAAAGCCTGTGGGACTACACGTAGCAGCACACGCTCGGCTATTTTAACACGCGCAGATATTCCTGTAGATTTCATAAAATCCAATGGATTACTCAGAGGCGCGTAGGCGTAGAAGTAGAATGTACAATTTGTCATTGGCGTCTGGGAGCGGAATAAATTTCGAATGTACGCGCGTGCGCCGAGCTGCCGGGGACTTTCTCTTTTGAACTTGGGCTATCGATATTCGATTGAGTTCTTTTTCCTGCGAAATTCTCTCTTAATCCAATCATTCACACGGATTTGCGAACAATGCGCCTCCAATGTGTGACGTTTATCTATTGGATTTCTATTTATCTTCTATGGAGTGTGAATGAGCGGCGCGAGGAGTGAAAGCAGTCGCTCGAGATCGCGCGTCAGATGCATCGGCGACTCGCTTCCCCGGTCGGCCAAATATTCCTCCTCGTCGCCTGGAGGTGGGCCTGGGGCCGGGGGATCGCGCCCGGTCGCAGTGCGAGGGGAGGGAAAGGCAGCCAGCAGCGGGAGGGTGGGGGGTGGACAGGAGGGGGCAGGAGGGGAGGCCGGAGTCCCTGGGGGTTAGGGCTCGGGTGGGAAATAATGCGCAAACAGAGTGCGAAAACCGAGTTGTTTAAAGAGTTGAGAATTTCTGGCAAAAGTTGCGCGATGTGGCTTGACTCAACTTGCCCAAGTTGACTAAGCAATTTAGATAATAAGCGTAGGTAGGGGAGACTGGAGCAAAGTGTAAGAAGCTCCCTTGGCCAGCCAGACGTTGTTTTGCTTATTTTAATGATTTATACGTGAAGAAGGGGCGCAAAGGTACGATAAATTACAGCTTTATGACGAAAGGAAAATTATATTGACGTACATTGTATTATGAGGAGTGTTGCATGCTTTCCGAAAATAACAGTGCGTGGATTTTGTAATTTGGCTGGGCCGTTAATTTGTAATGGGCTGGGTCGTAAATAACGTTTGCACGGAGGAAAGCAGATTTTATTTAGAAAACATTGGAACAACACACGTGTGTCGCGGAAAATAAAAGTCTCACTGTAATTATAGTCTTTATATGTGTACGCTTGAATTGCGCCTGTTTCGCGTGCATATTGCATAATAAATGCATTAATCCGAATTATATAAACATATGTCTCCCTCGATATTTACATTAAATTAAATATTTACCCGCGGATCTAATTTATGTGCGCACATTTTTCACTCCACCCCGCTTTTCGACTTGTAATTTGAAAGAAAAAATATTTCGTCAACAAATTAAGCGAATCAAGTGGGTTCACTTTCCTTCCAGTAAAGTGGAAAAGTAAGTTCGAAATTGCGCTCGAAACATGGTTATAATTATTGTCATTTATTATCGGCTGTTAATTATTTTTGAGAAATAAAGTAAAATGCGAGAAGGGAGGTAAAGTATCATTACCCGATGCCGGCAGATACATTAATTTCATTATTTACACAAGTTAATTTGAGTTGTTAAATTAGGAGGAAATGTCGTAAGGAAAATGAATGAAAGGCAGAGCGGCGGAATAAGGAAAAAGAGTGGAAAGAAAGAAGAGAGGACAATGTACAAGTTGGTTTATTATTTAAAAATTAATTTGTACTTCTAATGGTCGATCGATTATTACATTATTATATTGTGGTTATTCCCATGGAACGAATGTCTAATTGAAGTTTATCTGAAATAATTGAATAAATTTTTACGTTAATATCCATGTAAGTTAATGCTACCGTTCAAACGATACCTTTTATTATTTTTTTTTTTTTTTTTTTTTTTCATTTTTTATTCTTAATCAAACTGCATTGGAAATGAGCGAATAATTTATGTTTAATTTATTTTCAGAATAAAAATTTAATCCGTACAAGTGAGCTCTTACTTCAAGAAATTAAGAGAGTACTTTGATGAAGAATGGGATAAGAGGATCGTGAGTAAGGAATATGAAGGCTTTGAATTTGAGTTATTTGTACCTTTTTAACCCTTTAATACTCTCGCGTTGTAAACCGGTTTTATTGTTCTACAAAGATTATTTGATAAAAGAAGTTCAAGGCTTTTCTGATGAATGCGCCCACATTACTTGGATACATCATATCGACGAAAAATCTTATAATTGGAAAACTTTTGATACTACGATAATATATTATTCACGATGAAACGGGCAGGGAAAAAATGATATTACGAAAAGTACTAATTTCATGCACCTCGCGACCCTCAATACACTACAACGATTATTGAATTAGCCAAATGGAAATGTAAGCGAAGGGCCGAAACAATGGAGCGCATGTCGTCGTCGTCGTAAGTCGAAACAAAATTCACCGGCGCTCTTCTACCAGCCATTGCTCCCATTTCTAAGTAACACACTAACCAACGAAGATCAGTTATGACAAAGCATCGGCCGTAACCTCGAGAGAAACGAGCCGAGGAACAACAACAATAAACGATCCTCCCCCCTCCCACTCCCGTGGCCACCCGTAACATCCCCCGCGGCCCCGTCCGACCGCGCGGCCGACCATTATTACTTCCCGCAGCACTCATCAGAAAACTCCAAATAATAATAATCGGCATTAAAGCGGACCGCGGCCGGCGATCCCTCCCTTCCCCTCCCCCGCTCCGTCACGTCAGCACCGCCGTCGCCGCGGCTGCCCGCCCTCGAAAAGACCGGTGGCACGTAAGAGAAGGGATGTAGCCGATCCGCCTGGCCAAGCGGCCGAAATGACCGGGCAGACAAAGGGCCAGTTATCGCTCTCCTCTCGTTAACGATCCCCCATTAATTACCCGACGGCCCGGCGTCGAACCGCGGCGCGTCAAGGGCAAAGCTCCCGCGGCCGCGGCCGCAGGCGCAGATTCCTCCTCGGGAGGCGCGGCTGCCGCTCCGCGTGCAAACACAAACACACGCTCACGCTCGCACACTCGCAGCGAGGGAGAGAGAGAGAGAGAGAGAGAGACGTGCGCGCGCTCGCGCGCGCGCACCTCGTGGCCGGGCGCTCGGGCAGTAACCTCCTCTCCTCGGAATGCAGCCCGCCGCTGTTGCTGCTGTTGCTG